>JAWRVZ010000043.1:0-280000 GCA_037043235.1 Rhodeus uyekii
GAAAGGTTCGCCGCCGGGCTGTCCCCCTCCACGCTTAAGGTGTACGTGGCTGCCATCGCGGCTTACCACGTGCCCCCGAGTGGTATACCCCTGGGTCGGGACCCCCTAGTAGTTCGTTTCCTCCGTGGCACTCTCAGGCTGAGGCCTGCGGTACGCTCCCGGGTTCCTTCCTGGGACCTGTCCCTGGTACTCCAGGCCTTGTCCCAGGAACCCTTTGAGCCGCTTGAGGACATCTCAGAGAAATTTCTCACTCTTAAAACGGTGTTCCTCCTAGCCATTTCCTCATTCAAGAGGGTTGGTGACCTTCAGGCCCTGTCAGTGGCCCCCTCCTGTCTGGAGTTTGCTCCTGGTCTGGCGAAAGCCTTTCTCTCTCCCAGACCAGGGTATGTTCCGAAGGTCCTCTCGAGCCCAGCTCGTCACATTGTACTGCAGGCCTTATGTCCTCCCCCCGTTGATGATCATGACCAGGAGTTCAAGAGCAAGGTCTGTCCAGTGCGAGCACTGGACGCCTACGTCCGCAGAGTGGCTTTATGGCGTAAGTCTGACCAACTCTTTGTATGCTTCGGGGCTCCTAAGGGAGCTCCAGCATCTAAACCTACTTTAAGCAGGTGGATAGTCGAGACTATCTCACTAGCTTATGAACTGGCGGGTCAGCAGTGTCCTCTGCATGTCCGCGCCCACTCTACCCGGAGCATGGCTACCTCTAAAGCTTTTTTCGCAGGGGCTCCCCTTGCCGATATTTGTGATGCGGCTGGCTGGTCCTCACCGCATACCTTTATTAGGTTCTACCAGTTAGACCTTAACCCCGCTTTGGGAACCTTGGCCCTTTCGTAGTGAGCTACGTTAGCTTGGCGTACTCCGTTCGCTGAGGCGGCGTGGGTATTCTCGTTCCCATATGCGTTCCGACGCAGTGTTGAGTTCCCTTGACAGGGAACGTCTCAGGTTACTTACGTAACCCTAGTTCCCTTAGAGGGAACGAGACACTGCGTCTCGTAGCCTCAGCTCCATCGCACGCCGGCTGTTTCAGACACTAGTTAAGCTGAGGCTGCTAGTCTGCTGCGTGCAGTTATACTCCTGGCTCATGACGTCACACTCGGCTACGTGCACTCGCACACCTGGTTTCAATTGCGCTTCAAGAGACAATTACACTAATGCGTTCCCATATGCGTTCCGACGCAGTGTCTCGTTCCCTCTAAGGGAACTAGGGTTACGTAAGTAACCTGAGACGTTTTGGTAGGTGTGTGCCCCAGTACATCTGCCGTACAAGTAACATCGCATTTCAGAAAAAGAACATCATTCCAACAGTAAAATATGGTGGTGGTAGTGTGATGGTCTGGAGCGCTTTTGCTGCTTCAGGACCTGGAAGACTTGCTGTGATAAATGGAACCATGAATTCTGCTGTCTACCAAAAAATCCTGAAGGAGATTGTCTGTCCATCTGTGGCCTCAAGCTGAAGTGAACTTGGGTTCTTCATCAGGACAATGATCTAAAACACACCAGCAAGTCCACCTCTGAATGACAGGAGAAAAACAAAATGAAGACTTTGGTGACTTCACAACAACTTACGGTATTGGGACCAAATCAATATTTCGGAATAAAATTTAGTATCCATGGCTCTGTTGCCATGCACTTTAACACACGCAATGGCAGTTAGCTTGAAGTCGGCTGTGTACAACTTTCGTTTTGACATTTTTTAAATTAAAGAGAAAGAAATTATTTAAACTCAAATCTACACTTCACAAGAATACAAGATTATTTAGAAATGTCCACGTTTATAAAGTTAAGGTAAGTTATCCACGTATGTAGCCTATAGTTGAGGCACATCTCCTAGAGACAGCCTACGCGCACAAGACTGTGTAATGGTAGACAATGTGAACATAAACAAAAAAGTTCATCAATCTATGGTGGCGGGTTATGTAAAGATGCGGGTTATGACAACGATTTTTTTACACAAAATGTGAGCCTGGTTTCTCCCAAGGTTTTTTCTCCATTCCGTTCTTCATTCATTCCTTCTCCTGCTGGAGTTTTGGTTCTTGCCGCTGTCGCCTATGGCTTGCTCAGTTGGGGAAACTTAACACTTAATATTCATCAATTGTATTTATTCGCCTGCTCTTTTAAGGCTGCTGTTCAGCCAAACAAACTTTGTTTTTATTGTTTTCATGTGACCACTGTAAAGCTGCTTTGAAACAATCTGTATTGTAAAAAGCGGCATATAAATAAAGGTGACTTGACTTGACAAAACCCGCGGGCTATATGAGGGTGCGGATTATCTGCGTCTGCGGGATATATGCAGGAAAATACGGTATTTTCAATGTTTAATACAGTTATGCTGCTACTTCACATTTTTGTGGGATATATTTGTTGATATAAGCTTCTACAAGAAGTGGACCTAATGCTTTCTAAAACGATCCTCATTATCAACATCAAGGCAGTTGATAAATTATCACTTTATAAAGTTAGTAATACATGTCAGTATGTATAGAAACGTTGTGCTGCTCATGTGCAAAATAAATCTGTCTGTTTTAGATTTCCATGTTCTTCGGCTGGCCCATGTTTGTTTGTTTGCTCTGATGCAGCTGAGTAAACAAACAGCATTTTGCAGGCTCTCAGCATCGTCCAATTAAAGTGTTTCATCAGCCAGAACAGGAAAATGGATGGTTGCAGTAGATGGGTGGATTCTCCATCCACACGGCGCTGCTAGACACGTTCATGTTTTGAAGGGCTGCATTTTGCACCACATTCAGTAACGTTTTTTAATGAAAACAAATAATCAACCCTATTCTTCCCCCTTATAAATGAACTGTGGGCTGATGTTGCCACTCAAATGTTGACTACCCAGAACCCCCTGTGTGTCCTTATAACGGCCGCAGCGCTGGGATGTGTGGCACGCCTCAGTGACCCCTGCCTCGCAGCAGGTTGCAGCATCTGCTGAAGGCGGCCCGCTAATGAACCCGAGCTCCACACAGACACTCACAAGGGCAGTCAAAGCTAGGCCAGTTTCTTTCCTCAGCCTCTCATTTACTGCTGCCCGTCCTGGAGAAAACCTCCTCATACAGTCAAACTGGACAGCAAAAACAAATCAAGGCAATTGGCAACAAATACAAAGTCTGTTCATTGCAAAATAAAATATATGAAATATATCATCATCCATATTATGTAAAGATTTTTACCGTAGATTTGTATGTAAGAAGCAATATCACTTATACACAGCCATATCGCACGGCCATGAGTGTGATTTTACAACAAAGATGGGCTATCTTTTAAAAATCCTCTTTTGTGCAGAACTACGTCCTTCCATCATAGATTCAAAGCTCAAGTTTCTCAGTTTAACAGTTGAGCCGAAGCCTTTGTAACTAATTTTAAAACGTCACTTTAATACTAGTAATGAAGGAATGCTGAGTCACTTTGTTGAACCTTATTTGTATTATGCAGTGTAGAATATTATGAGAGAGTGAGTTAGAGAGAGAGAGAGACACTAAATTAGTGCATTATCTGCATCTAGCTGATATTCTTCTGATCAATCTTATATCTTCATAGGCTCTTTCCCAAATGGCACACTTCATATCCACTTCCATTAAGTCCATGAGACCACAGGGTTTCATATTTTAGGTCATATTTAGGTTTTAGAAAGGTGCTCGCGAGCTATCACTTAGCAGTCGATATGTGCCCTTGATGCACACTTTTCCCGAGCCCTCACTGGTGAGCTCCGCCAAGACTTCCTCCCAACAGTCAAAGTGGTGTTACGTCATGAAAGCACAGACTCGGAGGAAGACTGCAAGCATTTGGGGTGTCTTTTGGGAGAGGACGTAATCACAAAATCAGTTTGAATTTCTGCTTAGGAAAGATACATCTTTGTCCTTTTAACAGTTAAGGGTGATTTTCCATGATGGCGTTATTCAATTCATTTGTAAGTTGTTGGTTAGAACCTTGTTTTGTAAAGTCTTTGTTGCTAAAGACAGTCTTTACTGCCATCTACTGAAAATCACTAACGGACCCTTTCTCAATACCATATTTGGCATGTTAATTTTTTTATAAAACATGACTTATTCATCAATAACATTTAAACAAACAATGTTAGCAATTATAAAAGTTTGTACAATTGGAAATTAACAAGTAAACAGTTCAGTCAAAAGTACAAAAGCAGTGCTATATTTATAGTAAAGGATATCAGTAAAATTATGTTGTGTATGGTTTTTTCTTGTCTGCCATGGCACTCACTGTGTGTCATAAAACAGGAAGTGAGGTACAGAGATGAACTGAACAGGTTTTTATTTACAGATAGTTTAAGTCACATTTAACCGAAGAGCATTTGTTTCTTTACAGGATGGTTAGATGAGCACACAGATGGACACTCTGAAGGATCAACTGATGGAGGAAGACGAAGTAATTGCCGAAAGGCAGTCGGGTAGGAACATTCTTGTGCAGAGACTGAAGAGACCGGATAACAGGAGTGTGAGCTTTTGAAGGGTGCTTGATGAGGGTGTGGCAGGTGCGTGAACGAGTGAGTGGAGCCGAAGGACCTGGTGCTGATGGCATGACAGTGTGAGAGAAATGCTGCAATCTCAACTGCTCCATTTTGTTATTTTTTTATTTTGTCACCCACCTCTTTATATAAAGTTAGATGTATACGTATATCTAACTTTATCTGCATACAAACAGATAGTCATCCTATATAGAAAAAATAAACTAATTGTTTATATTATGGCAAAATTGTAAACTTTGTTTTTGCACAGATCTGTATTTTGTATAAAGTTGGACACAATATAATATAGAACTTTTATCCCACTGTATCTCAAAAACTCTCTCGATGAAGGAGTGGAGAATCCAGGGAAACACCAAAACAGAACTACATGTGACAATGAAGCTGCTTTGACACAATGTGTATAGTGAAAAGTTATTTGACTTGACTTATTTGTTAGATGTGCAAAGTTTAGACTGAGAATCTAGAACTCATCGAAAAACGTTATTTTGTTCAAGCTTTGAAATCTCTTAATTTTCAACCTCTACCTATGATTACTGTGATTATGATGGTGATAATTATGATAATGATGTTGATGAAGGTGATGATTAAGATGAAAATTTGCAATGACAAGAGGTATTTATTTTCTGAAAGGAGGTGATAATCTACTCAAGAGTCTAACATACTCAAAGGTATTGCTTATGCTTTGTCACAAAGCGACCCCCAGGGATCTGCTTTGGATAGCGTGAGAGTTTGTTTGATTGTAAGAATAATGATGGCCCAACTCGCAACAGCACTGTCGTGCAAGGTGTTATTACAATACACTAATTTTAAGCCTGTAGAGTCAAAAAAATAGTTCATGCAAACAATGTATTTTTTCTGTCAGGATGTGTTAGCTTAGTGTTGTGTCTTTCTTACCGTTATTTTAAGGCCTTTTTTACATTACATCTTTCTAACAATTGGTGGAAGAAATACTAATTGTGTGTGCAGATGTAATTGTCCTGCTTTAAACGGCTGTTTAAATTGTATTACTTTTGAATATGCAATGAACATAAAGGAACTTTGTTTCTGTGTTTTCCTCTAGATATTCTTGTTCTGCATTGCTGAGGAAGAGAGACTGAGAAACCCAGGACATAGTGTGTGCTAACTGGTAAATCTGACTTAAAAAGTGAAGGATTCTCAGAAACTACAAGCATGTCTACATTGCCAGTGGTCGTCTCATGAGAAATAGATGCCTGACTGTGGCTCACTGCTGACAGTATGAACAAATCAGATCAGGGGTAGAAGACTGTGAAAAGAACCAACGCACAGTGGATGTCTAACCCACACAGACCACTTTATTTTTGTTTCTACGAAAATATCTTATTACTCAGGGTTAATCAGAATCACATGTATGAGTGGAGGATGAGAATTACCTTTCAGTAAAAATGTGAATGTGATTAGTTAATTCCAAACAAAGTAACATGGGGGGGTGCACACTTCTGCAACTGGTTATGTCTTTACATTTTCTTGTTTTTTCTTAAAGTTGGTAAGAAATGGAAATTGCAATAGTCTTTTCTTCTATTATGATATACTATACTTGAGTGAAATGGCTTCTTGAACAAGAAAAATGTATTGATTGAAAAATTGTAATTGATTGGATGATTTCTATTGAATTGATGGATTGTTTTCTATTGGTGGATCTCATGTGATTGACAGGTTGCCCCTCCCTGGTCATACGTAAACGTACATTTACATTTATTCATTTAGCAGACGCTTTTATCCAAAACGACTTACAATTTGAGGGAAACAGAAAGCCATTCATCATGAAGATACAAAAGTACATAAAAGTGCTTACAATACAAAGTTTCAAACATTACACATACTAGTAGTACAAGTCTGGTGTCACAGTCATGTCGTGTTTCGTCACTTTCCGCATGTGTGATCCTTCTGTGTTTCCGTCACTGTCACGCCACTTGTTAGTAGTTTCAGGTGCTCCCTGTTAGTCAGCCTATTTTAACCCTCATGTTCTCCCTTGTCTTTGTCGATTGTTGAATCTGTTTTCGTGTCTGTTCTCCGTGTGTGGATGCTCTTTCCAAGTCTCTTAGTTTTCCAAGTTTTGCACTGTTTAGTGCTGATTCTGTTTCTCCGTGTTGGAATAAAGTTTTCTCTGTTGGATCTCTGCGTCCCCCTCGTCTCTCCGCATCGCACACCAGCACTACACTGCAACAGAACAATCGACGGGTTAGTCGCCAAATAAAGACTTTCCAGTATGAACTACTGCATCACCTCTGCCATGGCCCAAAAGGCAGTGCAATTGTTTTTCATTGCACAGGGCTGCCACGTGAACCAACAGTCATTGCCTGAGCCCGCAATGAACCGTCAATCAGCGCCGATCACCCCAGCCTCGGCCCAAAGGGCGGTGATGTTGTTTTTTGCTGCGGCAGCTGTGTGTTCCTGGAGGCTGCACAAGGCTACCGTCCCGGAGCATGCCACGACTTGTCAGCAAGTGCCAGAGCCCGTGACTCATCAGCCAGCGCCAGACTTCCCATTCAGCCTCCCTCTTCCACCGCCTCTACCCAGCCAGCACTCAGCCCCTCCTGTGTCGCGCACCCCATCATCGGCTAACATTAACACCTAGTAGCCATCATGTGTTGACGGGCCACCGGCATCGCCAGGCACAGAGGTCCTTTGTATTATGCCTCCTACCTATGTGTCCATCACTCCACCTCGGCCAGTCAACACATCAGTTCCACCTTGGCTCCTCCCTCCCTCGGCTCCACCACAGTCCCTCGGTCATGAGTCTCCACCGGGCTCCCTCGTCCCTCCAGCTCCGCCTTGGTCTCTCGTCATCTGTCCTCCGCCTTCGGCTCCACCCTGGACTGCTCCCTCTGCCTGGCCCCTTGTTCCCACCCATTCCACCCTGGACCATTGTGTACTCATGTTTCTTGTTCCATGTCTTTCCTGTCCTGCCCCTGATCCCCTCCCTGTGATCCTTCTGTGTTTCCGTCACTGTCACATCAGCCACTCCCCCTTGTTAGTAGTTTCAGATGCTCCCCGTTTTCCTACCTATTTTAACCCTCATGTTCTCCCTTGTCTTTGTCGATTGTTGAAACTGTTTTCGTGTCTGTTCTCCGTGTGTGGATGCTCTTTCCAAGTCTCTTAGTTTTCTGAGTTTTGCACTGATTAGTGCCGTTTCTGTTTCTCCGTGTTGGAATAAAGTCTCTGTTGGTTCTCCGCATCTCCCTCGTAAACTGGAACTCTCAGCAGATTTGCAACATGTAGGTTTTCATTTCACGAGTTCACACTTACGAATGATTCAGGAGCAATGGATGGTAAGCGTATTTGGCGAGCTGTCCGAGGAGAGGGCTCCGAGCTCGGTGTTAGCCCGAACCTGGAGCACTCCCCCCGTATCCTGACTTTGATAGGAACAATTAAGTGTGAGGAGTTGGGGTGGTGGAGGGATGCCGAAAAATGTCAAAGAGCTGTAGGTGAGTCAAACGTGTCTATATATACGTACTTCCTCTCCTGCTGATAGGATGAGGAGTAATTGCTGATGACGTGTTGATTGTATTAATCATTTGAACGTGCTCCTCCCGAACTTTGTTAATAAAACATCATTTCACGAGTTCACACTTACGAATGATTCAGGAGCAATGGATGGTAAGCGTATTTGGCGAGCTGTCCGAGGAGAGGGCTCCGAGCTCGGTGTTAGCCCGAACCTGGAGCACTCCCCCCAAAAATTGCAACCTAGTCGGACAGCCGCTGAAGATTTTGATGACCCCCCAAAGAATTGCAAGGTTACAGCTGGGGGGGTAGATTGTGAGTTCGGGAGGGCAGATGAATGTTGCTGTAGAGGGCTTGAGGTGCGGAGGGGATGATATGGCTTTAGCATTGGGTATGTGTTTGTTGTTCAATTTGTTGCCAGAAAGAGAATTGGGTGTAATTTTGTTTCTGGGAGTATGAGGGGTACCTCTGAAACTACTCCCCTGGCTGCCATAGGAGAAGGGAGGTATGAAGCCACCGCGGTAGGGGAAACCCCCGTGGTCGCTGCGGGAGGCAGGAGGTACATCGCCGCTGCGACAGTGGAAACCCCTCGGGGCCGCTGCGGGAGGCAGGGGGTACATCGCCGCCGTGACGGTGGAAACCCCTCGGGGCCGCTGTGGGAGCAGGAGGCACGTCGCTGCCGTAGCAGTGGAAACCCCACGGGGCCCTCACAGCAGCAGGAGGCACGTCAGCGTCTTAGCAGGGGAAACCCCTCTGGCCCCCGCAGTAGCAGGAGGCACATCGCTGTTGCAGCAGGGGAAACCCCTCGGGGCCGCTGCAGGACCAAGGTGGTGCGTCGCTGCCGCGGTGGTGGAAACCCCCGTGGTCGCTGCGGGAGGCATGTCGCTGCCGTGGCAGTGGAAACCCCTCAGGGCTGTCGCGGGAGCAGGGGGCACTTTGCCGCTGCGACGGTGGAAACCCCTCGGGGCCGCTGTGGGAGCAGGAGGCACGTCGCTGCGGTGACGGTGGAAACCCCTCGGGGCTGCTGCAGGAGCAGGAGGCACATCGCCGCTGTGACGGTGGAAACCCCTCGGGGCCGCTGTGGGAGCAGGGGGCACGTCGCCGCCGTGACGGTGGAAACCCCTCGGGGCTGCTGCAGGAGCAGGAGGCACGTCGCCACTGTGACGGTGGAAACCCCTCGGGGCCGCTGTGGGAGCAGGAGGCACGTCACTACCGTAGCAGTGGAAACCCCTCGGGGCCCCCACAGCAGCAGGAGGCACGTCAACGTCACAGCAGGGGAAACCCCTCTGGGCCCCTGCAGCGGCAGGAGGTACGTCAGCGTCGTAGCAGGGGAAAGCCCCTCTGAGCCCTTTCAGCGGCAGGAGGCACGTCAACGTCGTAGCAGGGGAAACACCTCTGGGCCCCTGCAGCGGCAGGAGGCACGTCAGCGTCGTAGCAGGGGAAAGCCCCTCTGGGCCCTTGAAGCGGCAGGAGGCACGTCAGCGTCGCAGCAGGAGAAAACCCCTCGGGGCCCCGGCGACAGCAGGAGGCACGTCGCCACCACTGCAGCGAAAAACCCCTCCGCCGCAGGACCAAAGAGGTACGTCGCTGCTGTGGTGGTGGAACTGATTGAAAGAATGGCTCCCTTGGGAGTAAGAAAGCACATCGATCCTGTAACTGAAACTCCTGCGGGAGCATCACTGCTGCGGCAGTGGAAATTAGAAGCTTGCTCCTGCGGGAGCGTCACTGCTGCGGCAGTGGAAAATTAGAAGCTTGCTCCTGCGGGAGCGTCACTGCTGCGGCAGTGGAAATTAGAAGCTTGCTCCTGCGGGAGCGTCACTGCTGCGGCAGTGGAAATTAGAGGCTTGCTCCTGCGGGAGCGTCACTGCTGCGGCAGTGGAAATTAGAAGCTTGCTCCTGCGGGAGCGTCACTGCTGCGGCAGTGGAAATTAGAGGCTTGCTCCTGCGGGAGCGTCACTGCTGCGGCAGTGGAAATTAGAAGCTTGCTCCTGCGGGAGCGTCACTGCTGCGGCAGTGGAAATTAGAGGCTTGCTCCTGCGGGAGCGTCACTGCTGCGGCAGTGGAAATTAGAAGCTTGCTCCTGCGGGAGCGTCACTGCTGCGGCAGTGGAAATTAGAGGCTTGCTCCTGCGGGAGCGTCACTGCTGCGGCAGTGGAAATTAGAAGCTTGCTCCTGCGGGAGCGTCACTGCTGCGGCAGTGGAAATTAGAGGCTTGCTCCTGCGGGAGCGTCACTGCTGCGGCAGTGGAAATTAGAGGCTTGCTCCTGCGGGAGCGTCACTGCTGCGGCAGTGGAAATTAGAAGCTTGCTCCTGCGGGAGCGTCACTGCTGCGGCAGTGGAAATTAGAAGCTTGCTCCTGCGGGAGCGTCACTGCTGCGGCAGTGGAAATTAGAAGCTTGCTCCTGCGGGAGCGTCACTGCTGCGGCAGTGGAAATTAGAGGCTTGCTCCTGCGGGAGCGTCACTGCTGCGGCAGTGGAAATTAGAGGCTTGCTCCTGCGGGAGCGTCACTGCTGCGGCAGTGGAAGTTTAGAGAGAGCTTGCTCCTGCGGGAGCGTCACTGCTGCGGCAGTGGAATTAGAAGCTTGCTCCTGCGGGAGCGTCACTGCTGCGGCAGTGGAAGTTAGAGAGAGCTGGAAGATAGAGAGAGCTTGCTCCTGCGGGAGCGTCACTGCTGCGGCAGTGGAAATTAGAAGCTTGCTCCTGCGGGAGCGTCACTGCTGCGGCAGTGGAAGTTAGAGAGAGCTGGAAGATAGAGAGAGCTTACTCCTGCGGGAGCATCACTGCTGCGGCAGTGGAAGTTAGAGAGAGCTGGAAGATGGAGAGAGCTTGCTCCTGCGGGAGCGTCACTGCTGCGGCAGTGGAAGTTAGAGAGAGCTGGAAGATAGAGAGAGCTTGCTCCTGCGGGAGCGTCACTGCTGCGGCAGTGGAAGTTAGAGAGAGCTGGAAGATAGAGAGAGCTTACTCCTGCGGGAGCGTCACTGCTGCGGCAGTGGGAGTTCTGTTCAGTGTTGTAGTCTCTTGAAATTATTTTGGTTACAGATGTTTAAATACACTCAAGAAATAACAAAATCAGTATGGTTTGTAAAAGCATAAGAAACCTTTCAATTATGAATTGACAGTTGAATTTATATCATATGCAATTAGAAGCTGGCTCCTGGGGGGAGCGTCACTGCTGCGGCAGTGGAAGTTAGCGAGTGCTTGCTCCTGCGGGAGCGTCACTGCTGCGGCAGTGAGAGTTAGAGAGAGCTTGCTCCTGCGGGAGCGTCACTGCTGCGGCAATGGAAGCAGTGGCCATGAAGTTGTAAGTGGGGAGGAGCTGATGCTTAACAGAAGACCTTGTTTGAATGTGCGGTCTGTTTGGTCTGATGTGGCTCTTGAAAGCTTCTGGAGACCAGCGGCGCAATGCTTGTATTTACTGTTGGGAAAGGCCTTTGCACGGCCGTGGTTGCTGCACCTATGCGAAAAGGATGGCTGGATGACTGGTCTGTTGGGAATCTGGTTTGGGGTAGCGTAGCTTTAAGAAGTTTGGAACCGGAATTTGTAATGGGGTGGAATCGTCTATAGAGAGTGGGACGGATGGGAGTTTAGCCTGCGAGTTTCTGAAATGAAAGTAGGCTGAGTGGATGTGATGGTGAGTCATGAGCATCTGAGGTAACCAAGCCAGTGTGAACGTGGCTTCACTGCTGCGGCAGTGGGAAACTTCCCCCTTTGCTGACTCCTGCGGGAGTGTGGGGGAACATCATTGCTGTGGCAATGGAGGCGGCAGTGGAATAATTTCCATTTGAACTGAGCTCATGCGGGAGTGTGGAGGTGCATCACTACAGCGGGAAAGGAGAACTTCCTCTGAACTAATCGCGAGTTGGATGATGGAGATTGTCCATTTCCTCGACTTCTGTTGTCTCTTGTGGCGGTGAAAGCCATTTCTGGGGAGACTGATTTGATCGAATGTAACTCCTGAAGCTTCCGATGACCTGCGGCCCAGTGCTTGGATCTGCAGGTTTTGGGACGCGGCATGTGGTGGGGTGATTTAAGTCTTCTGTGAAGAGTGGGTCGGATGGGAGTTTGGCCTGATCTCTTAAATGAAGGTTGGCGACGAAGGATTGTTGCTGTTGGAGTAAAAGCCTTACAGTTTGGTCTCTCTTACTTTCGTTGTGCGGCGCTGACGAGTCAGAATATGGACGGATTTGGATTAAGGTTGGATGTGATAGAATCAGAGGAACTGGAATCTATATGGCTCGACCATGGCGTTGAGTGGTCGGACGACATTTGGGTAGAATCCTTGGCGGAGAGTAGGGGTATGGATTTCCAACATGATTGATTGTCTGGTGTCTGAGCTGGTGGGTTGCGTTCTTGATATACCTTTGATGAGCAGAGGATTAGGTTTCGGTAGTGAGAAGTAGATTTCGCCTAGGTAACCCATGGTGAAGCTGGCTTGGAAGTTCTTGGTGTTATTGGAATGCAATACGAGTCGGTGGTAGTGGGTAGAGACCATGAGGAGCAGACCACATGTGGAGTGGAAAGTCTTGAACTTTTCCACTCCACATGTAATCCTCCGAGGGAGTGGTTTGAAGCGAAAGCTTGAAGAATGAACGTTTAGCGTCGATAAATATCAACTCTGAGTATTGATGTACTGGTTGGGAATAGGTCCACCTCTGGTGGCAGCAGCCTTAACTTCAGTTGGGATTTGCGTTCAACTGTTGTTGGCGACAGAGGTGGTTCTAAGCGGCAGTGTTTGTGGAATGGCATAGCAGAGAACGGGATGAAAGGAGAATTAGCATGGTGGAGAGAATTAGGTGGGAAAGGCCAGGGGCGAAGCCACTTGCGGAGGCAGCCTCACGCTAGGATCGGAAGGCCGGGCTGCAGGCCTAACGTAGGGGAAAGGTTAGGTACGTGCTGCCGTTGCTAACCCTGCGCCGCTGGCGGAGGCAAACTCGCACTTAAGGGGCGGCGTTTGTCGCTAGGTGCTGGCATGTGAGGTGCAGTGCTGGAAACTGCAGTGCTGCTGCGTCTTAACGCTTGGAAATCTGAGATTTCTTGCAAGGGAGAGATATGAAGATTTAAGGAACGTACGTTTGAGACATTTTGAAGGTAGAGTTGATTTGGAGATGGTACAGCTGACTGGAGCGAGACCTATTCTAGTTAATTTGCTTTTGGTCGTCCTCCTTTACTATTGATACGAGTGCTGAGGTGTCGTAGGAAGTTGGGCAAGAAGAAGGTGGATGTCTTGATGGTGGAGGTGAAGGCAAGCCTCGGCGTCATAGGGTGCGACAACGGAGCGGAAGAGCTGGCGACCGCGTGGTGTTGTTGGAGGCTCGGTTGCAGTGTTTGTTGAGTGCATGAGCTCCTTTCGACAGTGGGATACAGTGAAGGAACTTGAGAGGAAGAGTTTATCGTGAAACTGGTACATCTCAATCTTGGACAGGGGTGGCCAACCTGTTCAGCATGAGCCTCGAAATAAGCTCATGGCTGCGGAGAGCCGCATGACAGACTGTTAAATTCGCATTTGTTGATGGGGTTTTTGACATTAGAAGGTCTCGCACATATATCGCTCATTTTTTACATATGGCACCCCACGAGCTATACAAGCATGCAGAGACAATGCGTCTGTGAATTATATATGCGGGAAAAACGATATATCATCTCATTGACGGTGACAGGAAGTATAAAAGTAAGCAGCCTTGGTAATGTAGTGATCGGTTGGAAAACGTCTCCGGTTACTATCGTAACCTCTGTAATTTAATCATATTCCGTTTAGAGAAGTATGAAGGAAATGCTATTTAAGATATTTATACCGTCTGGCAGCCGGATCTGCATCGCGCTACGATTGGCCAGTTGTCAACTGCTGTTATCCATAAATTTTCAGAAATGACGTGAAGGGGAGGAGTTCCCAAATGAGTTTCATTAAACATCTCGTTCCTACTCTCGAAAGGGAACGCGCTTCTGCGCGCCTCTATTTGAATTCGGTAAAAACATCGTGTCCGCGTGAGCGGCGGCTGACCTTGGCAGGATACATGTAAATTTATGTTTTTGTAGACAAAAAGGTCTCAGCGGGCCGGATGAGAGCCGCGAAAGAGCAGTCAAAGAGCCGCATGCGGGTTGGCCGCCCCTGGTTTTGGACAATGTGGCGAAAGGCGGGGCATCACATGATCGCCTGCTAAATTTTGAACACATTGGCTGGCGCTGAGCCAGAGAAAGCGCTCAAAGCTTGTTGCTGTTCAGTGTTTCAATCTCTTGAATTATTTTGGTTACAGACGTCTAAATACACGCGAGAAACAACACACAAAACAATCAATATGGTTTGTAAAAACATTGATTTCCGTAAGTAAAACCTTTCAATTATAATATTGACAGTTGAATTTATATCAGATGCATGTTGCATATTTAATTTCAAAACAAACTTACCTGTTGGAAATCGAAATATCAAAGTTTATGAAAGTTCACAAACTTATTGTTTTTGAGTAAACCCTGAGCAGGGGTTCATCCAAATATCATAGACTTATAAAGCTTATCTTGGACTTAAAGGATTGAAACAGTGAAGGCAAAGAATTACTTTGAAATAGAAAGTGCATATGGTTTCTTTTCAGCGAGTCCACTTAATAGCCGATTAAGTTGAAACAACAAGGCAGCGTTGGCAATAAGTGCTTGATTCTTGTGTGGGCGGCTGAGCGCGCGATCTGAAGTGGCGCGTGCGATCGGACTGTACTGCGCGCGATCTGGCTTCGGTGCGCGCTACTGCTTGAGTTGCGAGGAAGCAGCGCGTTACTTTAGAACAATCACATCTCAGACGTGGGTTCCCCGGAACAGTAGTATTGAGAGGGCACAACTGCTCGTGATTTAGTGATGCAGAAATAAAAGCGCCGGGAAGGATTACAGCTGCTCTTGTTTGTGTGAGCTGACGGACAGAGAGAGTGTGAGCTGAAGCTGCAGCGCGGTCTGCTGAGGCTCGCGGCAGCGGCGGCGGCCTGGCTAGCAGGAAGAAAGCGGCATTGCCTGAGAGTCGAGCGTGTAGCTCGGCCAGCTTTATCGTCCTTTCTCAATGGCAGGAGCGATTAACAGCCGATGTAGAGCTGCTGGATACGGATGTTTACTTGGTGGCGAGAACGGCCTCAAGTCTTACTGTGCGTTGCTTGTTGTTGCTTAGGACCCGTTTGTTTGGTCTGGCACCCGTGATGTATTGCTGAGGGTGATATAATATAGTTAGCATGGTGTTGAGCGGATGAGGATCGCTACTGGGTCCGGAGGTTTTCGTGGAGAATCCATCTAACGAGTGGAGCTCAATTTCGGGTGTATGGCGACCAGAAGGCGGAGCCACAATGCCGTAAACTGTCGAGCTGCCGAAAAATGTCAAAGAGCTGTAGGTGAGTCAAACGTGTCTATATATACGTACTTCCTCTCCTGCTGATAGGATGAGGAGTAATTGCTGATGACGTGTTGATTGTATTAATCATTTGAACGTGCTCCTCCCGAACTTTGTTAATAAAACATCATTTAGTTTAGTTTTCACTGTTTGAAAAACGATGGTCGTTCTGAAATACCTGAGCCAAAGTCTCTGTCAAGGATCACGCCAGAATCAGTTGCAGGCTCAAAAAAATGGTTATTGACTAAATAACACAAACAGATGTCAACAGGCAAACTGAGCGCTAGGAATCTCTCTCCTTGGTGAAGCAGAGTGCAAGGCTCAGGCAGTGGGAGAACAACTGGGTGTCATGCAGAGGGGGAGGGTCAGCAATGAGATCACTCACTGATGAGAGACAAGAGACTGGAGTGGGAAGACGGGACTAGAGAGCTGAATACCAGCTGGTAGAAGAGAGAAAGTCTGCCGAGATCAACAGAAGAAGATGCACAAAAGAAACCAAATAGGGCAAACAAAATGGCACTGGAGCTTCAAAACAGTACTGGAGAAGATGTGTCTTGAGTCAGACATAAACAGGCCAAAGCATAGCAGGAAACAGCCACAATGATCTGGCAAAAGACAGAAGACACAAGAAAAATAAATAGGGAAATTAGTAAGAAAGATAATAAAATACAGGTGTGGGGGATGAGCAGTAATGATGAACAGGGGAATAAGGGAAGTCACACCACAATGAAAGCAGAGCACATCAAAACAAAGCCACGTGGTTTGTGACAATGGTCCCTATACATCTGTTTTTCAGAGTTATTTCTGTCTATTTAGTTCCATTGTGCTTTGGTTCTGTTTTCTCTGTTCCCAATAACCTGTATTCCCTGTCATTGTAGGTTGACCTAGTTTCCTAGTGTGTGCCAGTTTGTTCGCTTACTACTTTTGTTCACCACCTGTGTCTAATTGAGTTCTCAAAACTGTGTTGTTTTGTTTTTGTTTATCCTGTGCTCTCCTGAGTGTTTTTTATTGTTAATAAAGACTTTTGAATCTCCTTAATTTTTGTGAGTGTTGACCAGCAACCATGAGACTGGAAAATCAGTTGTCTAATTTGCAGTTGTGAATGAGTAGTTTTCTCTCCTCAGCTCATGCATACATTTGTGTTGTAATTCGTTTAAAAAAAAATCTCCTTAGTAGAGTATTATTGTCATGGTTGTACTATTGCTAATGTGTTTCTGAATAATCTTTCTTGATTTTTCTCAGTTGATAATTTTTGTAATTATTATTATTATTTTATAGAGACTACTATTAATATTCACTACTGAAATATGCAGTACCTTTTTTAATTTGTGCATACACAATATTAAATAAAAAGTTGAACACACACACATTATAAATTAAGTGTCAGCTGAATCTATGCTGCTGTGACTGACTCTCATCTACTATCTGTGCTCTCCCTATCTCTCCCTTCTTCTGAGGTCTTTAAAAATTAATTCTGTCGGCAGTGACCCTTTGGCCTTTTGCATCTCAGGCAATACTGCGGTTTCTTGCCTCCTCCCACACCACATCAGTAAGCTCCTGCTACAGCTCTGCACACTGTTTTACCCATCAGTCCATGTTGCTGCATATTACCATCCCAATATGCTCTACACACCCTCGTAAAACATATTTAAATATATATAATTTGAAGCAAATGTAGCAATTACACCATCCTACTTTGTCAATTTCAATAAAATAATTTGCAATTTTTTTTAATGTATTTTCTTTACGGTATAACACAGCTCTGCTGTACTTATATTTTAGGCGTAGCATAAACATTATAGCCTATATAAAATTGACCACTTTTAACAGGGCATACAACAACAACAAAAAACATAATGGATTACATTTACAATACTTGCAAAGAAAGTGTCAAAACATTTTTACAAACATTTTACAACAGATTGTCAAGGTACATACAGTAAAAACTCAGAAAGTGACAGACATTGCTACACACAATAAACTTAAATTAATCATACTGAAAGGTTCTGCAAAAGAGAAAGTGGCATGTGAAGACCAAGTATGGGAACCCATACTTAGAATTTGTCCTCTGCATTTAACCTATCCAGGTTAGTGCACACACATTGGGAGTAGTGAACACACACACTGCAAACTCTGTCTTGACTGCAAAGTCTGCCTGCCTGTCTATGTTCCTATATAGTATCCTTGGTTGTTAATTGGTTCTACACCTCTGCTGTTTTACCTAGATTTCTCTTTCTCAGTATTTAAATACTGTGTCTAAATGCGGTTTTTGTTTTATTCCTGATGTTTATACACTTCATTGAAGCAACACATAACAGAACCACAGAACGCGGAACCTTAAAATAAATGTTTGCACTGTTTTTCTTTTTTTTCCCTCTATATCTTACCCATAACTCATAGTTGCACTAGTAGTGGAGTGAATATAATTGTCGCGTAAAAACGTACTTCGGACACCAGTCACGCTGAGGCATTCTCCATTAGCAACCTAGAACATAGTATCTCGTTCCCCTTCTCAGGAAATGTCAAGATTACTATTCCCTGAAGGAGGGAACAGAGACATTATGTCAGAACTGACCTGAGAAATTGGGATCTCAACTGAGAGCCCAATCATCTTTGAGTGTAATTAAACGAGGCAATGCACGTTGGTGTGCAGGATGTGCATCTCCGCACCGCAAAGCAGGTAAATAAGGAACAGTGCGTGCTATTACATATTCAGGTTTTCACTGAGGAGCTGAGCAGGTGGACCTGCCGCTCAATGGTGGTGCAACAGTGGAGAGGAGTTACAATAATAATCTATATGATTATTACATCAGATTAGAGCTGAACTGACAATTTGGGATCCCATCTAAAGCACTACCATTGCTGCCCCTTTAAGCACCCTACAATGGGGCGGAGGATGGGACAGAGCTTCACGCAGGGAAAGTTAATCACTGATGTTTTACTCACTGACCTGCTCAGTGAGATCTTCGATAACACACCAAAATCGTACCCCTAGAGGGGAACGTTACGGAGGAAAGCTACACATCCCACCCCTCAGGGAGGAATTAAGTGGAATTTGCACATATGGACTGACCATCTGGGCAGTGTTATACATAGAAGGCCTCTGTAATCTATTCAGCCTAGTAAGGGTCAAGTCAATGCTATGCAGAGACAGCAGAGTTCTGCAAGGGAAAGACACAGGCTTGCCGAGAGGGGTAACGTACTGTATAAGTATACAGATATGAGATCTCCTTATGGATCATGACAAATGGGAACTTAGCCTAGCACAGCAGAAGCCACCTTGGAGTACTAGGCCACGTCCGACTGCTGCTGGTGCTGAAGGAATTCCAACAGGGTTCACCAGCCAGGGAACTCACCTGAGGAGCAATATAAATGCATGCATCTGCTCCATTGCGGGGAATAGCACAGAAAGCGGGCCCCTCCATGCTACTGGCTACTGGTGGTGAGGACACTGGCTCTACATAAAGGTTGTAGGCCTTGCAAATCTGTTATGCTTCACACAATTCTACAATTTTCTAAGAATGAGACACCATGCGCCAGTGCCCTGGAGGAAGCAACACTTCTGGTAGAGTGCATCCTGTTCTTGGGCTTGGTATGCCACTATCCAGTGGGCCAACGTCTGGCTTTAGACAGATTTTCCATTCTGTTGTCCCCATAACAGACAAAGAGCTGGTCTGACTTCCTGAAGCTCTGTGTTTGGTCCATGTACAGGTGCAATGTGCAGACAGAGCAGAGAAAGGGTTGGGTCTGCCTTCTCCAGGGACAGCACTTGCAGGTTCATCCCCTTGTCCCTGAAATGTGCAGTGGGAACCTTGGGCACGTATCTGTTTTTTGTCACCTGAAAATGCCTGCAGGTGCCGTTCTCTCTTGATGGAAGCCAGTGCAGTCAAAAGAGCTTTCTTTATCAGATTATGTCTGATCGGGAATCTCCAGGGGTCTTCTTGGTGAGAAGAGCACAACTCAACAAACAGGTTAAAGGCAAAGACAAGCCTTGTAGAGGGCCCTCTTGCCAAAGTTATAGTGTTAAGCCAAGTTTTATTTATAAAGCACAAGATTAACTCAACTGTAGTTGCAACAAAGTGTTATACATTAAAAACAAATCTTTTAAAAGAAAATAGAGAAAGAAAAAAATGAATTTAAGAAAAATCAAGTATCAAAATGCATATACACACACATATATATAATGTAGAACACCATTTATTCAAAATACAAACACAGCATCACTTGAATGCTGGAGAGTAAAAATAAGCGTTTAAACTGGATTGAAAAGTATCTATTGATGGAGAGGCCCTGACTGTTCCAGAGCTTTGGGGTGACTACAGATGTCAGGGAGGCGCTGGACTCAATTGCAGGCTCAACAGAAAGTTTATTCAAGCAACGTAAATAAAGGGAAAACAATTATCTTGCAAATTATAAGTCCACCGGCCAGAAAACCGTGAATAGGTCGCGAGCTGATCACGAAGGCAGCGGGGAATAGAACAGCTGAGCACCCGCTGGGAGGCGGCGATGAACGCGAGCCAGAGAGAGACCTGGTGACAGGAGAAAGGGAGAACCGTAAAAGCAAAAACAAAACCGGCAGAAACACAGGCTTGATCCTGGAAACATGGAAAACAGGGTGAACCCGGCCAAGCGTAGGGGGAAGCTTGAGCCCCACCGCCCCAGGACTCAGAACCTTAGTGATGCAGAATGGCCCAATTAACCTGGGGGCCACCTTCCGGGAGGCCACCCTGAGAGGCAGGTCCTTGGTAGATAGCCAAACCTTTTGCCCACATGCGTAACGAGGAGCAGGAGTCTGCAGGCCAGGGCCAGGACCTGCTTAGCCCTCTTCCAGGTGCGCTGACAATGCCAAACGAAGGCTAAAGCAGACGGAACTGCAGCATCGGGTTCCTGTGAAGGGAACAGAGGTGGTTGGTAACCAACAGAACATTCAAAAGGAGATAAACCCGTAGACGCGACTGGCAGGGAATTGTTGGCACCAGGAACTGGGATTTAGGGAGGCCGAGCAGCGGAGAGCTCTTTCGAGATCCTGGCTGGCTCTCTCGCACTGCCCGTTGGTCTGGGGATGGAAAGCAGAAGACAGACTCGTAGAGGCCCCCGATCTGTTGACAGAATTCCTTCCAAAACCGGGAAACAAACTGGGGTCCCCTATCAGAGACCACATCAACCGGAAGACCATGAATCCGGAAGACGTGGTCAATCACCAGCTGGGCTGTTTCCTTGGCTGAGGAGAGTTTGGGCAAAGGAATGAAGTGGGCCAACTTAGAGAAGCGGTCCACCACAGTCAAAACCACTGTGTTACCTCTCGAGGGTGGGAGCCCAGTGACAAAATAAAGGGCCAAATGTGACCAGGGACGAGAGGGAATGGGTAGGGGCAGGAGCAGATCAACGGGCGGGCGGTTGGAAGACTTGTTCTGGGCACAAGTAGAGCAAGCCAACACGAACTGCCGGACGTCAGGACCCATGGAGGGCCACCAAAATCGCTGGCAGATAGCAGCCAGCGATCTCCGAATTCCTGGGTGACCGGTCAGCCTAGACGCGTGTCCCCACTGGAGGACCTCAGGGCGCAGCACAGCAGGCACTGCTCATGCACCTCACACTGACGACTTGCCTCCTCTACTCGCCGCTCAATATCCCAGGAGAGAGACCCCACCACAACCACCCTAGGAAGGATGGTCTCGGTCTGAGGCAACTCCCCAGGGGTACCGAACAGTCGAGAGAGGGCATCATTTTTTACATTTTTTAATCCCGGGCAGTACGACAGTGTGAAGCTAAAACGACAAAAAAAAAGAAAAAGTGCCCAATGTGCCTGACAGGAGTTCAGTCTTTTGGCTGAACGAATATATTCAAAGTTTTTGTGGTCCGTCAAAACCAAAAAGGGCTGCGCTGCACCCTCCAACCAGTGGCGCCACTCCACCCAAAGCCAACCTGACCGCCAACAGCTCCCTGTTACCTATGTTGTAATTATGCTCAGCTGGGCTCAGTCGGTGGGAGAAGTAGGCACAGGGATGTACCCTCCCATCCTTAGGGGACCGCTGAGACAGGACCGCGCCTACCCCGACATCGGATGCATCAACCTCAACAATAAACTGTCGTTCTAGATCTGGAAAGGAGAGAACAGGGGCAGAGATGAAACGGGACTTTAATTCATCAAAGGACCTCTGAGCCTCATTATTCCAGCCAAATGGTACCTTGGTGGAGGTTAGAGCAATTAAAGGGGCAGCAATCTGACTAAAGTTCCTGATGAATCACCTGTAGAAGTTGGCAAATCCCAGGAACCGCTGCACAGCCTTAAGAGTGTCGGGGACTGGCCACGCAGCGACGGCCCTTACCTTAGCGGGATCAGCTTCCACCCCACCAGCTGAGACGACATATCCCAGGAACGTGACAGACTTTGAGTGGAACTCGCACTTCTCCGCCTTAACAAATAACTGATTCTCAAGTAGCCATTGGAGAACCTGGCGAACATGCTGAGTGTGAACCTGAGAAGGAGAAAAGATCAGAATATCATCCAGGTACACAAAGACAAACGTATTAATCATGTCTCTCAGCACATCATTAACCAGGCCCTAGAAGATAGCTGGTGCATTGGTCAGACCAAAAGGTAGGACCAAGTACTCATAGTGTCCCGTGGGTGTATTGAATGCCGTCTTCCACTCATCCCCCTCACGAATCCGCACCAAGTGGTAAGCGTTGCGGAGGTCTAACTTGGTGAAGACCTTGGCTCCCTGCAACAATTCAAAGGGAGACGACATGAGAGGTAGGGGATACCTGTTCTTGATAGTGATGCCATTGAGACCCCTATAATCAATACAGGGTCGCAGGGAGCCATCCTTCTTGACAAAGAAGAATCCAGCACCCGCCGGTGACGAGGAGGGACGGATGAGGCTGGCCATGAGCGCATCGCTAATATACTTGTCCATAGCCTCTCTTTCTGGACCAGACAGGGAATAATGGTGACCCCGGGGCGGAGAAGTGCCTGGGAGGAGGTTAATGGCACAGTCGTATGGCCGGTGAGGAGGGAGAGAAGTGGCCCGGGACTTGCTGAAGACCTGGCGAAGATCCAGGTACTCCGTGGGGACACCAGTCAGATCAGCAGCCTTAACCTGCAAAACAGGAGACACAGAACCAGAAGAAAAGGCAGTACCCAAACAAGACGCTAGACAGGACTGATGGAAAAGATAAGCCGACCATCAAGGGACCAGACAGAGAGAGGAACAGGTAGGGGTATGGCCGGAATATATGGCCTGGAAATATCTATGAAGTTCCCCTCCGTCCCAGAATCAACCAGGGCCGAGCAGGAGTTGGAAGAGGTTCCATACTGGAGAGGTAATTGGGAAGAGTGATAACAGGTGTGGAGGCATGAAGTGAATAACAAGGGGGTGGGGACAATCATGACACAATGACAGCAAACTAATGTAAACACAGCCACGTGCGTGGCGACAGTCACACAGACAACGAACACAGGACATAAAGGGGAAAGAAAGCACATACGGTGACAACAGAGAACTTCTTGAACGTTCAGCCTTTTATTTACAACAAGAATGAGGGACAGATAAAAGTAACAGATCACAAAATCTCATTGACCAAGAGGATACTCTTAGGTCTAATAAGATCACAAAAATAATCTAGGGCCAAATTGTGCACTGCCTTGTATGAGAAAAGATGGATCTTATAGTCGACTCTATATTTTATAGTGAGCCAATGCAATGAGGCAAGGACAAGGGCGATATGATAAGATATGATCCCTTTTCTTAGTTCCTGTTGACAATCAGGCTTCTGAATTTTGAACCATCTGTCAACTATCTCTTGACGTAGGTGCCCTAAGTTTGAAAATGTATTTATGCATCAACATTTTGAACGGAAGATTGTGAAGGGCTTGATTCAAAATTGACAGGCCCAAGATTGGCTGTAGCCCAATGAATTAGGGGATGTAGAACCCTGAACCCTGTTTCACAGGAAGGAGCGTGCGATCATACATTTAGCTTTTCACTTCAGAGCAGAGCAGTTCTCATTCCTCGTCAATTGGCTTGTTTAGTTCCACTCGAAGATGAGTGTACACTCAGGTGAGATCCCAATTCATCAGTTCAGTTTTGAAATAACGTCAAATGTGACTGACTGATAGGGAACCAAGGTTATATTTATAACCCAAGATGTTTTGGACAGGTTTTTGTGAGATTTATGTTTTGGAGATGATAATGAACAACTACAATAAACTACAATTACAAACAACTACAATAAATAATACTGTCCTTAACCTGACAGAAAAAAGGGATAAGATCATTAATATACTGTAACAAAGGTGAGCATGAGTGTTATGTATGTGTTTGAATGTGTAACTATATTTTTGTTATTTAACAGGAACAAAATAGAGAGTCTATCTGCAACATTAATAGACTGAAGCGAGTGTCTGTGTGAAGACTGTGCACAAACCTCATGTCAACAGCACCAACGAGCAGGGGTGACTTAAGATAACAAAGGTCTCTGGGCTACAGCATTATGATAGGCCCCCCTAACCTAGATAATATTTTAGCTTCATATCAATAATTTATGTTGAAATGTATCTTGTTGATAACATTTAACATTTACAACACTGTGTGTATGCTGTGTAAAAAGATAGGTCAAATATAGGTGAATATGCAGATTAACTCTTAAGCCGGTTGCCAGTTTTGTGGAAAAGCAGAATAAAAGTACTATGTCATATGCATTATAGTGGAGATGGTGATGGGTTGGATATGGGTTCATGATATTCACAGGGGAGGGTTTAGTAGAGTTACGGTCTCTGCAGACACTTCAGGGCAGTGCTGTGCTCGTGTCCAGGCGCAGGTCCACCATCTGATCTGGATACAGCCCAGATCCGGCTGACCATGGTAACCTCGGAATAAGCAGTGACTAATATCAGCATAGATGCTATTCTTCTTCTGGTGTATCGTAGGATGTTATGGGAATGTTCCCGGTTCCGGCTGACCTAAATTATGCAGCCTAACAATCATTTTGCATTATTTGGATTAAAAATGTAAAATTAGTGTGTCTGCTTCCCGAACTATATTAGGAAGACTGTTCCAGAGTTTAGGAGCTAAATAGGAAAAAGATTGACCGCCAGCAGTTGACATTCTTGATATTCTAGGTATTATCAGTATTTTGGGATCGCAATAGACTTGAAGGACTATAATGTATTAAGCGATCGCTCAAGTACTGTGGAGCTAAACCATTTAATGCTTTGTAAGTAATTAGCAAGATTTTAAAATGTATTCGGTGTTTAATAGGAAGCCAGTGCAGGTTTGACAGAACTGGGCTAATATGCTCATACTTCCTGGTTCTAGTAAGAACTCGAGCTGCTGCATTTTGGACCAGATGGAATTTGTTTATTAAGCGTGCAGGGCAACCACCTAGTAGAGCATTACAATAATCTAGCCTTGAACTGTCACAGGGCGATTAAAGGGAGGACTCAAATGCAGGGGAAACGGTGAGGGATTTATTATAAACAAGAAACATAATACACAAAATGAAAAACCCACGAGGGGGAAAAACCTAGACTAAACATAATAACGACAAACTCAAGAAACATAAAGCAAACTAGAGGGCAGGGAACACGGAACAGGGTCTCAGGGAACATCTCCATAGAATGACAACGACACTACAAATGACAGCAAACACACCAGGATATTTATAGGACACATGAGGGAAGGAAGTGATGAGAAACAGCTGGGAATGATAATGGGGAACAAGGAGGCGGGGCAGACACTAACAAGACAAACACACGGGAGAGAGAGCAGTGCCACGGTTCTGTTCACAAGAACACTAATAACACTAGAAACAGAGACAGAACCGTGACATGAACTCATGAACGCATGATCTAACTTTTCCGCATTTTTCTTTGAGAGCATATGTCGCAATTTAGATATATTTTTAAGATGGAAGAATGCCGTTTTACAGATGCTAGAAACATGGCTTTCAAATGAAAGAGTAGTATCAAAGAGTACATCCAGGTTTCTAACTGACGATGAAGATTTGACTGAGCAGTCATCGAGTGTTAGGCAGTAGTCTAGATTATTACGTGCAGAACTTTTTGGTCTAATAATTAGAATCTCTGTTTGTTCAGAATTAAGCAGTAGAAAGTTATTAGTCATCCAATTTTTAATATCAGTTATGCATTCTGTTAATTTAGTGAATTGGTATGTTTCATCAGGATGAGAAGAAATATAGAGCTGATTATCATCAGCGTAACAGTGAAAGCTAATCCCATGCTTCTTAATAATTTCACCCAAAGGAAGCATGTACAGGGTGAAAAGCAACTGTCCTAGTTCTGAACCTTGAGGAACTCCATACTGAACCCGTGATCGATATGACATGGAAGTGGAATTTTTCTTCAGGGACACTCAAATTTACTGTATTTTGTGATATTGTAGTAGATGGTTGCATGGTTATAATTTTCTCTCTAATATTATGAATTTTGCAAGTAAAGAAGTCCATGAAGTAATTACTGCTGCACTGTTTTAAAAAATCTGAGGTTGAGGCTTTATTTTATTTCATGCTGGGTTGTATTTGTTTTCTTAGAGGGTAAAAAGAGGGTAAAAAATAAGCAGATCTAGCTGATTTTAAGGCCTTTCTGAATGCAATAGTGATGTCTTTCCATGAAATGCAAAAAAATATTTTCCAGCTCAGCTCCATTTTTCTGGCTGCTCTCTTGAGGGCCCATGTGTGTTTGTTGTACCACGGTGTTGGACTAGTTTCTTCAATCTTCTTTAAGTGCAACGGAGCAACAGTGTCTAAAGTGCTGGAAAAGAGAGAGTTAATAGTGTCTGTTGCAACATCAAGTTCTTCTAGGCTATCTGAGATGTTGAGTAGATGAAACTGATCAGGAAGATTGTTTATAAAGCTATCTTTTGTGTTAGGAGTGATAGTTCTACTATATTTGTAACAGGGAGTTCGTTTTTTGGACTCTGGCTAAAGGTAGTGCAAGTGCGTAGAGCAGTTACTAGGGTTTTTTGCTGTAATACCTCTCCTATGCTCAAGAGGGCTCTCCAGAGTACTAATCTCTGATATAATCTATCTCTGATATAAAGGTCAGATAAAAGTAGGCAAGAAGCATGGCGAGAAGCATGGCCTTCACTGGAACTAACTTTGCCACTATAGTCCGGGTTGGGAAACGCTAGTTTTAAGCCCGTCCAAGTAAGTGTTTTGTTTATTCTATTCTTTTGGTGTTGTTAAAGTTTTGTAATGTTGTATTTACGGGATGTTTCAAAGTATTGTTTGTTTCTTATGTTAGATAGGAGTTTCCATCTTGATTCATGGGTGTCTTGGTGATTCTTATGTCTAAACCATCAGTGGATAAAACAAATTTGGAGGAATACTTTTGCATCACACTGTTCTATGATTGTGAGAGCTATGGAACCCAATGTATTATGGGAGAAACATTGTGATGTTATCTACTGGACAATCGGCTTGACTTTTGGTTCCCAACTTCTCACCTTCTCTTCCCCTCTACATGAAGAATTCTACATGAAGAATTCTTTTCTATGTTATTTTCTTTGGGTTTTGTACATTATGATGGTTGTGTGTGTGTGTGTGTGTGTGGGTTATTTAATGTAAACACTTTTGCATATAATTTAGTTGATTGGGTTTTTGTTTGATTTCTGGGTAGAACATCATTTCTAGACAGAGTCCTCCTTCTAAATGTAATAGTGTATTTTGTCTGCTGGGAGTGCTCAGTTGAGCAGTTACAGTAGTCTACACGCAACTAAGTAATGATCGGAGATGTCATCGCTCTGCTGCAGAATTTGAACAGTATCAACATTGAACCTATGCGAAAATATTAGATCTAAAGTATGATTACGAGAATGAGTGGGTCCTGATACATGTTGTGTAACTCCAGTTTAAAATGTCTCTAAATGCCAATCCCAATGCGTCTTTTTCATTATCTACATGGATATTAAAATCACCGACAATTATGATCTGGAACCATTACTAATTCTGATAGAAAATCAGCAAATTCTTTGATAAAGTCTGTATTAATGTTGACATTAATGCATTAATGTTGACAACATTTCTTATTAATATTGACTTTATTTGTGTGGAAGGCTATTTCTGTGTCAGTGTCTGTCTGTCAGCTGGAGTGACATCTCTTTCTCTCTCTCTCTTCTTGGTTTTGCCTCTGCCTCACTAATGCCAATGTCCAAAATTGTTTAATATGGTCAAGGAAAAGATAAAAGAAGATTGAACTACCGTATTTTCCGCACTATAAGGTGCACCTAAGAGCCTTACATTTTCACAAAAATCGTCTTGGACTGAGTGCACCTTATCTTTTGACTGAGTTCCAAAATCTGTAAAATTGTTGTTGTGTGACTTTGCTAAGCGCTCCACTTGATTGACTGTCGCCCCATTTCCCACTGACACAGGGATGTAAACACCCAGAATGTGCACAGAAGCTTCGAGTACACTTAAGTTAATAAGTAGAAAATTAAATAATATGCATAAAGGTGTCGTCCAACGGGAACAAGTGCGATACAGAAACATAAGAGCTTTATTCAAGGAAACATGAAAACCGAAATACAACAAAAACGACACTTCTTAGTGGAAACAAGGAACATCCACACTGGTCACATGACACAAACCTAGAAACGTTCACAACTGACAAAGACAAAGGAGCACAAACAGCTGAGATTAGGATCATGATTAGACACAGACACACACACACACACACGGGAGCATACATTTCAGGTAATACATTTCAGGTCCCTTTATGTATCTTCCAGGTCCTGGACACTCGTGTGTGTGTGTGTGTGTGTGTGTGTGTGTGTGTGTGTGTGTGTGTGTGTGTGTGTGTGTGTGTGTGTGTGTGTGTGTGTGTGTGTGTGTGTGTGTGTGTGTGTGTGTGTGTGTGTGTGTGTGTGTGTGCGCGTGTGCGTGCGTGTGTAATCACGATCCTAAATAAGAGATAAAGACACTAGCAAAACTTTTTTTTTTTTTTTTTCACATGATTTTGTGTTTGATTTCGGTTCAACACCTGCATTTTTGATGGCGAAATTGCCCAGCTGTTAAATTCAGACACAGAAGATGGTGACTTTGACGGATTGATTAAAACATAATGTAAGTGTATTGTTATATATTATAATAAAGTTAAATAAAACTCAGTTTTGCTTCCATTACCTTTTTTTTGTAGACCGTATGTTTTAGCATGCACCTTATAATACAGTGCACCTTATGTATGGGTTAAGTACAGAAATAGACCCTGTAATTGAGACTGCGCCTTATGGTGCAGAAAATAGGATACTGCTCTTGGCCTTTCTTTTCTCTGCTCTATTTGCTGACTCTTATTTTCCTCTTGGGCCCTTTCTTGGGGCCTCCTCTTTTCTTTGTCTTTCTCTTTCTCCTCTCAAGTAACATTCTACATATATACTGAGTTCGATTAATGGTAGGTTTTTATCATCTCATACATCTTTTTTTATAACTATTTTAAGTGTAACCATAACCAGATAATATCATTAAACCCTTCCAATTACAAATTATTTGCTAACTAGTTTGGTAAGATTTGGTACTAACTTTTATGTGCTACCTATTGCAATACAATGTCACCACACAAGAGTAGCACTTTATTACATCATTGTCCATTTCACCCTATCCTCACTACAAATTAGAACCTAGAATTTAGCATGAAGTTCAGAGAGTTTGATGTATTCAACTTAATTGTTGATTGTTAACAGAACTGGGAGCTTGTCATGTGATGCATTATCAGCAAACATTAAATGTAATTACCACATGATAAGATAAGCTCCAAATAATTTAACTAAAGAGACCTGCATCTCAATCAGTCTCCCTCAGTGTGAAATTGATTCTTGCTTTAGCATTGTTTATTTCCCTTCATAATTGCAGTACAAAAAGAGTGTTTGCAGAAAGCAATTATGTCTTCAAATTATGATAAGGATGACTGAAGGTGTAAGTCTTTGTGGTCTGGGATTGTAATTCTTTGATTCTAACCTTTGATTTTACATTTGTACTTTGTTAGATACTTCTGAAGTAGATAGTTTTAATACCAATGTATCAGCAAGATTTTTTGTTTTTGAAAGATAAACTGATCTCTGCTCACCAAGGCTACATTAAAAAATAAAAATAAAATACAGTATAAAATGTAATATTGTTAAATTTTATTGCAAAAACAAAAACTAATTTATTCCTAAACATTTCTTATTAATTTTCTTATTTCTTAATAAGTGTGGAAGTGATTAGATTTCTTATTAAGTGTGGATTTTCTCATTTCTTATTAAGTGTGTAAGTCTATTTTTATTTCTTTGTCAGTGTCTGTCTGTCTGTCTGTCAGCTGGAGTGCCATCTCTTTCTCTCTCTCTTCTTGGTTTTGCCTCTGCCTCACTAATGCCAATGTCCAAAATTTATTATTATGGCCATGATTCCTTAAACAGATGTGTTGTAATGTGTTGCTTTGGATAAAAGCATTTGCAAAATGCATAAATGGAAATGTAAGCATTAAACTGAAATTGTGACAGTCTTCTGGATGAAGAAAGAGAAATAAACTAACAAGGCCCACCTAAAGCAAACACTGATCACCATAATGGTAACATTCAATAAAGGATCAACATCTTATTGTTAATTCTCAGTAAGAGCTTCTGTAGACTAATTGAAGAAATAAATTCTAACATTTATCACTTAACCATCTAATTAACTGCAGTTGCTTCAGTGTTACTTTAACAGTATGTACATTGGACCTGTATAGACAGTGAGTAGTAGTCATTTAACTGAGGATTTTGCTGTGTATCATGTCACCATTGGATTCATTGATAAAATATAGTGCATCCATAAAAATCTTCAACTAACTGTAAGAAAACATTTTACATTTATATTTAGTAATTTAGCTGATTTTTTTTTTTTTACCCAAATCGACTTATCGACAAATAAGGAGAGAAATATGAAGCCATCAAACCAACAATAGGGCAACAATATGCAAGTGTGGTGACCAGTCTGCAGTATACATAGCAAGGTTTGTAACTTATATATTTATTTTAAATAGATATAGAATTGGTAATGTTAACGAAAAAGATACATCTTCAGCAGTTTATTGAAAACAGCTAAAGACTCAGAATCTTGGGTTGAGTTTGGCAGGTCATTCCACCAGCAGGGAACAGTACAGGTAAAAGGTCAGTGAAAGTGATTTTGTGCCTTTTTGCTTCGGGATGGCACCACAAGGCGCAATTTACTTGCAGAATGCAAGCTTCTGGAGGCCATGTAAGTCTGAAGTATTAGAGGTGCAGAGTCAGTGGTTGTTCTGTAGTCAAACATCAGTGCCTTGAATTTGATCTGTGCAGTAATTGGCAACCAGTAAAATTTGATAAGTAGAGACGCAAGCTCTCTTCGGCTCGTTATAGACTACTTTAGCTGCAGAATTCTGTATCAGCTGCAGAGGTTTGACATTGTATAGCAATAGACCAACAAGAGCTTGGACAAGGAGTTGTGCAGCCATAATCTTCCCAATGTGTAATATATATATATATATATATATATATACATACACACACACACACACACACACACACATAATGTTGTGCACAAAATATACACGTATGCGTAGCAGTGATAGGAAAATCCATGTTTCTGAACGACAAATCAAAGTAAGAAAGAAGATAATAAGTGGTCCAAGCGCTGAGCCCTGAGGCACCCCAGTAGCTAGATGTTGGAATGATTTAACGCTCCAATAACCAAAACAGTACGTTTAAAAAGCGTTCGTAGAGAAAATAGTTGCTAGCTGGGGGAAGTTACAGTCTGATTCAACTTTATGAGAGCGTCACTGAAAAATTATATAATGGATACATAATCAATATTCCATGAAAATACTTGCCAATTATGATTTCATGGTGATTTTACTATTATATTCACATGCTTGCTATGTGTCATGCTTTCACATCAGTTTTTGTGTAGAGCTTGTTTCTAGCCTTACTTAACAAACCCATATTAGTAATCGAGATTCAGTTTTTTCAAAACTTATCCTCTCAATATCATAATAATATGGCAAAATGGGATTTTGACTGTATCCATTAGTGGCCATTACAAAAGATGCTAATTTACAATGTGGTACACAGCTTGATAGCTACTGATGTGTTGAGTTTTCACTTTAAACTACACAAAGTAGTGCCACAGCAAATATATCAGCGCCCTGCTAATGAGCATGACAATCAAATCCATAATCGAGTCTTCAGAATAAAGCGGAATTAAGGGAGTGTAACGTAACTATGCACAAACCTGATGCACACAGATGCACCTTACAGTCTATGACACAAACGCACACATACACAATGACAGGGGTGTTTACCTTTCTTTTTTCTTTAATTAAAGCATGCTGTAAGTGTGAAATGAACTCTCTCCTGCTCTGCGGCTGACGGCTCTGAGTGGGCGGCTCATTCAGTTTCCTTTTGTCTCTCACGTAATTATCACCCGCTATAATGAGAGCACAGCATGCGTCCACTAGCAGCAGGATGAAAGCGAAACTGTAGAAATAGTAAAGGACAAACAGAGAGAGAAGGAAGGAATAAAGAAAGAGAAACATGGGGGGGGGGGGGTGAAGGAAAAGAAGGGCTGGTTTATTAGCACCTTGAAGAAAGAACCGAGTCCCGTGATAATTCATCATTCTCCCACCCTCCTGAAGAAATGCAGAGAGCAGAGAATACAAGAATAGGAAAGAAACAATATACAGGGTGACAGAAGGCACAATTTGGAGGGGGAGTCTTATATGAGCTGCAGGAGTCTCGATTGAGATAGAACGGCCCTTTTTTCTGTAATAACGTGTAGTTTCATCCTGATTAGTTTGTCTTGTACTCTGTTATCAAATCACTTCTTCTCTTTGTCTACATGAGCTACCAGCTGTCCCATCCGGGAGAAAGACAGATAACTTACATTCTCCTTAGAAATATCCTTCACTCATATTTTTGGGCATTGGAAAAGTTATTCTTAGGGACACCAAATGAAGGTTCACCTTTAAAAATTAAGGTTTATAAAGACTTTTTCTTTTGCAGTGATGCTATTAAAACCATTTTAGTTCCCCAAAGAATCTGCAATGGTTTTTAAAATATTTTTTAACACTTTTTTTTCTTAATGTGAAGACTTTTTTTCTCCATCATAACGAACCTTTTGTGGAAAGGAAATGTTCCACTGATGTTTAAAGTTCTGGAGTGCTGATCAAAATAATGCTTTACGACACATCTTGAAGAAGATCTCAATGTTCCGATGATGATTCTGTCACATATATGGATCCTCTGTATTACTCACAAAATTGGCAAGAGCTTCCTCAACCAGGCTCCAATATGATTGGCTGCCTGTTTGTAATTTCCGAGCCACACAGGTTTTTATTAGTCCACCTGAATCAAAGCCATGGTAACAAGAGCCCTGGCTCTTAAAATTAATGCTTCCAAGAAATATGCAGAGTTGCTGGATTTGCTAGATTGTGAGATTTGCGGCATCAAACGTGAGTTTGATTTCCAATATATTTGTTTGCGAATTTATAAAGAAATCCTGGAGTAAACCAGTAATCCACAAGACTTCCAGAGTTATATCCCATTATCTCAAAATCCAGACATTTAACCATTTGAACAAAGTCTGGCACATATGCTAAGTTATTCTGCAACAAACTTTGTTCCCCTCCATCCAGAAGTAATAAACACTGAATATTTCAGTGACTCGCTCAAAGCGATATATGCAGATGCACTCAATGGATTTGTTGGCAAACATTAAAACGAGAGCCAGGTCATACGTGCTTCTTACAAAACTTTTACTTTTTTAATCATGATGCCTTTTTTGCTCAGATGAATTCTTCTAAACAACATTTGTCACCTGCAAGAAAAGTTCAGGTTTTAATAACAAAAATGCTTTGCTGGTTTGACATAGAAAGAGCTTCATCCACTACTGTAGCATCTTAAATGATATGCTGTTGAGAAAAAACTTTGACTTGAGAGTGTGTTAGGCTGTTTTCACACTGGCACTGTTTAGGTCGGCCCAAAGAAGCTTTTGGCCCGACTACTGTTTGTTTGGGTCAGTGTGAACAAAACAGCCGGACTCTGGCACTGTATCGAGATCTCTCTAAACGGGTGGTCCAGTACGGCTGTCACCGGTCCATGTGTGGTGTGAAAGCTCCCCGACCTTGGGCTGAATCATTTACAGAAAGTTTTCCTATTTTTTGAGCCACTGGGCTTCAGTCGTGAGCGGGGTGTTGTATTGTGGGTAAACACCAAAACTTGGTCTGTTGCAGAGATTCGCTGTCTCCTGGAGGTATGGGCTGATAATGATGATGATGATGATGATGATGATGATGATGAGGTTAGGTGGTCAGTGCTGACCCATCACGTCACATGGCAAAACAACATTTGTGAACGAACCAAACTAATTGAACAATTAGTTGCACACAGATCACATTGCATCATGTGTGAAAACAGCCTACGATTTGTTGAACGTTTTAGAGTGGCCCCTTGCTTTCCTGGACCTCAATCAGTAGAGTATTGGTGCTTGCAACGCCAAGGTCATGGGTTCGGTTCCCAGGGAAAGCAAAAACTGATTAGAATGTCAATGTGTTTCTTGAATGCAATGTAAGTTGCTTTGGATAAAAGCGTCTGCCGAATGGCTAAATGTAATGTTAATACAATGCATCAAAACTATTTTAAAGTAAATCATATTATAATGTATTAAGAATTACCAAACGTTTTGAAGTACCATTGAAATTCTAAGTTAATATTTTATTCATTTCACAACATACTGGGATGCTCATGGTTCACCAACGACATGATGGAAAACAAATAATATAATAAAATATTTCATCTTTTTGAGACCTGTTCACACCAAGGACGATATCTAAAACTATATTAGTATCCACACTAACACACAAAATAGTGATATTTATCATCAGCATGCGTTTGCCTCTCTGGATGAATGGAGGATGAATTCTGATTGGCTATCAATGTTTATCAGCTGGAGAAAAAGCATTCTGACAGTGATTAGAATGATATAATTTCTCTGTGCCATTATCATTATAGTTGTGATGTGTGACTGCTTTTCCTTAATACTGAGAATGATTTTAGAACTATCTCGTTTTTCGGTATAATATATGGGGAAGAGTGAAGACAACCAACCAATGACCCTAGAAGTACCCATCCTTGCATTTACAGTTTGTGTGAATTTTCTCAATTTAAGATTTTCATCAGATGTTTGCTCAAAATAATGATATATTTTTGGTAACACTTTATTTTGATGGTCTACTTTAGTCATTTTACTAACCATAAGCCACTTTTGATGCTCCCCAACAGACATTTTACTGTCTATACATAAGTAACTTCATAATATATGCTCATTCTACTAACCCTAACTGTCTACTAATACTCTAATCAGAGTTAGTTGCATGTTTTTGCAATGTTATTGATATAACAGAATGTCTAAAGAGGTATTTTCACCAAATGTAACCCAAGATCTTTGTTTGATCGCATTTTATAGAATAAAAAAAAAGATAAACGCATGATTGTAATTAACTGACCATGATATGGACTATGATATAGGTTTAAAAATAGAAGCCTGGTCTTCTTCAGAGGCTGAATGCATCTGACAGTCTCTTCTGTCCAGCACGACTTGTTTCTCCAGCTTATATGTGAGAAGAAACAAAGCATCCAGCCAGTCTAGCACTGAAAGTTAGTCTGCAATGGCAGTGTTGTCTTTCACACATACGGTCACCTCAGGGACATTCTGCTCATTCTGACTTTCCACGGACCAAACGCGCACTGCAGGCGCAAAGTTTAGTCCACTTCTCAGTTCTGTCTGTCAGATAAAACAATTAAAATCTTCTGAAGGGCCTGCAGAGACCACACACTGCTGCTTCTGTCCTCTAGTTCCCCTCTCTGCATTAAACCATTTCAATCGAGCAAAACAACTGGTAGTACTGTTGAAAATATACTAAAAGAAAATGGGCAGATCACAGCTACAGTATTAAAGGGACAGTTCACCCAAAAATAAAAATTCTGTAATCACTCAATCCAAACCTTAACGAGTCTTTGTCCTTTGTAGAACAGAGAAGGAGAAAATTGTTTTTTCTCTTCAGTCTTCTAAAGTCCAGTGAAAGCTTTGTGTAATGATCTGATTTATTTTATTGATCCAACCCATAACGACTCACTTGAGCATGCAAATCTTATAACTTCAGAAGACCTGCAAAAAATTACTGACCACATTTATGGCCTTGTTTTGCATCCTTTTTAAGCTTAAAAGTCCTAATATTCTGACATTTTATTAAAAATACCAGTCATTATTCAAAAGTGATCCTTTTGTGTTCCACAGAAGAAAGTCTTGCGTGTGAAAAAATGATAACAGATCTAGACTTTGAGAGTCTAGGCCTGCCGGAAAAACAAAGCAGCTCAAAGCAGTTAGCTTTTGATGTACTGCTGATCTGCTTGAATTATCCTCAGCCACACCGAGTTGACCAGCTAATGATCGACTTCTGCGAGCTACAATAAGATTTTACCATAGGGAAGAACAGTGAGCAGAAATGGTTCACAAAAATCATGTTTTTAAGCACCTGAATATTTGTTAATAATCTTATGTAAATGCCTCAATCGATCTACTGAGCTTGATCCAAATTATATTTTGATCGCTTTGGAAGGGATGCTGTGGATAAAATGAACCAATCAAGAGTACAAAAGAAAGCACACATTCACTTAGCGCCAAGTATTTTTATTAAGATTTCACATTCACATTCAAAGTGCCATGTGGGCCAGTGCTGGGTCAGTGGAGGAGACATTTAGGAATATTTATGGAGGAATATTTATGGAAATTACACTCGCAGTAGCTCTGGTGACGTTATCACAGTGGCTTTGACTGATGAAAGTCAGTGCATGTAAAGATAAATAATGAGTAGTTTGATTAACGGTTTACCCTTGATTAACTGTTTACCGTCAACAGCCATATCACCCTGTAGCCTAAGACTGGTTGCCCACTGAAGCTAAGCAGGGTTGAGCCTGGTCAGTACCTGGATGGGAGACCTCCTGAGCAAAACTAGGTTGCTGCTGGAAGTGGTGACTGGGACACTGTACTGCAAAAAGCACCGTCTTTCGGATGAGACGTTAAACCGAGGTCCTGACTCTCTGTGGTCATTAAAAGTCCCAGGATGTCCTCCGTAAGAGTAGGGGTGTAACCCCGGCATCCTGGCCAAATTTGCCCATTGGCCTTGGTCCATCATGGCCTCCTAATCCCCCCATGCTCTAATTGGCTTCATCACTCTGTCTCCTCTCCACCAATAAGCTGATGTGTGGTGAGTGTTCTGGCACAATATGGCTGCCGTCGCATCATCCAGGTGGATGCTGCACATTGGTGGTGGTTGAGGAGATTCCCCTGTACTATGTAAAGCGCTTTGAGCTCTGGAAAAGCGCTATATAAATGTAACATTTCTTCTTCTACCCTTGTTTTTTATGCAAATGCAGAATTCATTGTTAATTTTTAGTTTAGTTAAAGCATTGCAATGTGGTTGAAACAATCAAGAGTAAATTTCCATATGATTCGGAGTTAAATATCAAAGCCTCATCACTGATTTCACCGCATCCTAACTGTTCCATTAAATTAGACTTTAAGGTCAGACACTTTTGTACTTTAACTTCAGCCAGATTTCGGGGCTATTTTGTTTCCATACTATGTTGTCTTTTAAAGTAGTAGGGAAAAGAATGCATCCAACATACACAATATTATTATTATAGCACTATATCTATTTCCATCTTTGGATTTCAACAACAATACATATCTTTTAAAGCCATTTTCTCAAAATGAGTTTTTCTCATTAATTTCATTCTGAAATCTCCACTCCATACATCATGCTTTATAGTTTTGTTCATAAAGCATTCAGCTTACTTTATTTCTAAAAGCATGGTTATTTTGTAATCGTGGAGTAACAGCAATACATATTCAAAACCCCCTCTGTAAAAGCCTTTAACAACAAAATGAAACAAGAATTTTGAATGTGGAATCAAATATTCAGATTTCTGTTCTGGAAATGTGTGCAAAAAGTGAATATTTAAATGGGTAATGTAACATGTTTGTTCTGTTTTGGTTTAATTTCACTGTTTTTTTTTCTTTCTAAATGTGTGATTTTTTTTTTTTTTTTTTTTTTTTTACCACCAAAATAATGCACTTAAATGAAAAGTTGGATTTTTCTCTGTTTTGCATTTCGGTTCTACGTTGTTTAAAAAAAAGGAGAATTTTTAGAAGTCCACGACCACATCTTAAACAGGGGTGCCAATAATTGTGGAGGGCACTGTACATGTTTTCTACTTTACCATTAAAGAGTTCTTTTGTCTTACAATATGAGATTAAACTTGGAAGTATGGTGAGTTAAAATTTTACACATTTCACCTTTAATGTCTTGCCTTATGAGGGAAGACACTGTGTTCATTGTGGAATCAACTATAAATACATGAAATGTCTTTTGAACTTACGTTTGTCACAGTCTTGTCGCGTCACTTCACACTTCCTGTTCTCTTCTGTGTGCTTCCTGTGTCATTTCCTTCACATGTCTTGTGAATCTCGTTAGTCTCGTCACCTGTTCCCCATTATTCTGTGTATATATTCCTCATGTGTTCTCTTGTCTTTGTCAGTTGTAAGCGATATTAGCGGTATGTGATGGTTGTTGCAGTGGTCTCCTGTTTTTGCCTTTTAAAGTCTTTCATTTAAGTTTGTAAATAAAAGGACACTGCAGTGATCCTGCCTCTCCTCGTCTTCATCATCCCACACCACAACGCGTAACAACGTGACTGAGTGCAGTGTCATAAAAGTTTCTGGGTGATGTGTTGTCTGACTGAAACTTTTCACTGATGTCCCAAAGCCATTTACAGAGCTGCTGCACATTTGCCACTGATGTGAAAACATAAAGCGAGGCAGTACTGTACATGTCAAAGATCTGAAAAATTATTCCATTAAGCCCTTCACTTCAAAGTGTGTGGTTGGAAGAGGAATACGAATGGCTTTCACCCACAAACATTCGCATGAATATTACATGATTTCCTGTTTATTATGTGGAATTAACACAATGACTCTGGTGGTTTTTGGTTGCTGGTGTTCAGCCTACATTATAGCCTGCATTCATTTCACATACTAACGGATCTCCTATTAAAATTCATATGAATCCTATTCAGTTAGCTTAACTCTAAGCTCATTTACCCGATAGAACCCGTCATAAAACTTGAGTCCTATTAATCTACGGCAAAATGATGCCAATTGCTAAATGCGGCACACGTGTGTATGGAAATGCTTACAATATGCAGATACATTCACAGGGATAAAAGCCGCTCAATTTATGGAAATCAGGCTGTTGTTTAGGACACACAGGATTAGGCGAGTGCCCTTGCTGTGTTTATGGGATTTCTGGCACAGACTTCAAACATTTTGCAGGGACATGACCCTTTATTAACAGCTAACCAGACTGCTGGACCAACAGAATTATACAGCACAAATCTTTGCAGGTGAAATCCAAACATTCCCCGTGCAGATTTAGGTGAGTTATGCACTGACCAACAGAAACCTGCTTGGTTTGAAGTGCATTTGAAGTGCAGTGCATTTATACATCGCTGCTAGTGGTCGACCAATGTGGAATGTTTTTCTTATGCCTTGTCTTAAAATGCAGCATCAGTTTAGTGTCAATGATACTAAAATAACACTGATGCAAATCATTTTGCCACTGTCACAGATACAGATTTGTAGCACATATTCAGGATGCCTGAATTATTACATTTTTAAAGCAGCTACAATCTGCAAGATAGATTTACATAATTATCTAGTCTCTTTTCTCACTGGATTTGATGTGTACAAGATAAACTTAAGACATTTCCCAAAATTTTCATAAATAACTATAAATGTACGCATACACAGATTACTAATTAAACAGTAGTTTTTAAAATGTTTTGAATTTACAGTGAACAACACATTTTTAATTCCTTGTCACAGTTATTCCATAAGTTGACAGATACACCGTTAAATCACTCACCTAAAGGATTATTAGGAAAACCATATTAATGCTGCCTTCAATGTTGCCTTCAGAACTGCCTTAGTTCTATGTGGGATTGATTCAACAAGGTGCTGAAAGCATTCTTTAGAGATGTTGGCCATATTGATAGGAGCATCTTGCAGTTGATGGAGATTTGTGGGATGCACATCCAGGGCACAAAGCTCCCGTTCCACCACATCCAACAAAGATGCTCTATTGGGTTGAGATCTGGTGACTGTGGGGCCATTATCATGCTGGAAGTAGCCATCAGAGGAAGGTACATGGTGGTCATAAAGGGATGGACATGGTCAGAAACAATGCTCAGGTAGGCTGTGGCATTTAAACGATGCCCAAATTGGCACTAAGGGGCCTAAAGTGTGGCAAGAAAATATCCCCACACCATTACACCACCACCACCAGCCTGCACAGTGGTAACAAGGCATGATGGATCCATGTTCTCATTCTGTTTACGCCAAATTCTGATTCTACCATCTGAATGTCTCAACAGAAGTCGAGACTCATCAGACCAGGCAACATTTTTCCAGTCTTCAACTTTTCCAATTTTGATGAGCTCGTGCAAATTGTCGCCTCTTTTTCCTATTTGTAGTGGAGATGAGTGGTACTCGATGGGGTGTTCTGCTGTTGTAGCCCATCCGCCTCAAGGTTGTGCGTGTTGTGGCTTCACAAATGCTTTGCTGCAAACCTCAGTTGTAACGAGTGGTTATTTCAGTCAATGTTGCTCTTATATCAGCTTGAATCAGTCGGCCCATGACCTCTGACCTCTAGCCTCAACAAGGCATTTTCTCCCACAGGACTGCCGCATACTGGATGTTTTCCCTTTTCACAGCATTCTTTGTAAACCCTAGAAATGGTTGTGCGTGAAAATCCCAGTAACTGAGCAGATTGTGAAATACTCAGACCGGCCCGTCTGGCACCAACAACCATGCCACGCTCAAAACTGCTTAAATCACCTTTCTTTCCCATTCTGACATTCAGTTTGGAGTTCAGGAGATTGTCTTGACCAGGACCAACCCCTAAATGCATTGAAGCAACTGCCATGTGATTGGTTGATTAGATAATTGCATTAATGAGAAATTGAACAGCTGTTCCTAATAATCCTTCAGGTGAGTGTATTAACATAAGATAGTTGTAATAATACTAATATATATATATATATATAAAGTTCTTTAAACATGTTAATTCATCTTAGTATATACTGACTTTCTCTCATTTCAAACAGCCTTCGTATACAATTTGGTAGTAAATTATGCTTTATACATTTTATGTGCAGTGTGAAAGTTCCCATGCACACTTGTTCCTTGTCACCACGCCCACTCATGTAGCTAAGTATACCCACGTCTCACTACAGTGCACTGTCTGACCTACAACATTAACTGCACTCAATTCCTTGTGTTTTTCGGCGCTTTGTCAAATCTACCATGTCAACCATCTTTCAAGATCTCCATCCACGAACCATCAGGACTCTCTGTTTATCCTGAGGTTATCATGGTCAGCCGGATCCGGGCCGTATCCAGATCAGATGAAGGACCTGCACCTGGACACGAGCACAGCACTGCCCTGAAGTGTCTGCGGAGACAGTGACTCTACTAAACCCTCCCCTGTGAAGATCATGAACCCATCTCCAACCAGACCGAACTGGATTTAATATTTTGACCTGAAATATTTTCAATATAATAATCATGCACTGTTTGGCTGTTGGCCAGAAGAGATCTGGTCCCCCAAGTGAGCCTGGTTTCTCCCAAGGTTTTTTTCTCCATTCTGTTCTTCATTCATTCCGTCACCTGCTGGAGTTTTGGTTCCTTACTGTCGCTTCTGGCTTGCTTAATTAGTCCCTTCCTTTGCAAACCTTGTGTAAATAAACTGACTTTATTACTTTACATTTGGCAGATGCTTTTATCCAAAGCGACTTCCATTGCATTCATGATACACATTGAATGCTTTCCCTGGGATCGAACCCATGACCTTGGCGTTGTAAACACCAATGGTCTACTGACTGAGCTAGAGGAAAGCTATACATCTCATATACATTGTCTGAGCATCAGCCTGAAACAGTTGTTTACTAAACAAAACATTTGTTGGTTTATAATAGGCAACCTGATTTGCAATGCTTATTGCTCTCATCTGTTACATTTATTTAGGATTTATGTTGGTTTTATATGCGTGACCCCACTCAGTAAGCCATGAATGAAATGGTAACAGTACAATGCAATTGTAAAGCAAATGCAAAGCAAAATGTTCTGTTCTATATAATACTGCAATAGATTTAAACATTATTTATACGTGTAAATATCTCTACCAGTTCCATCACTATCATTGCTTTAAAGTCATACTGATGTTCATTTAATAAATGAAATTATCAAGCCTATGCACAAATAATTTCTCTAAAAATGCTTCAAATCTGAAACTGAGAAATTAGTCTGTAACCGGAAAATATAAAAAGTCTATCTTCAGAATACAGGGCTCTCAAAATGATGAACCCCCTAAAAGGACATGGTGGTTGAAAAAAATGTGACATGGGAGGAAATTATATATTTCAAAACATTTGTGTTCGTCCACAAAACTTCTGAGTTCCCCAGAGGAACTTAGCCTTCACTAGCAAAGAACTGCACATTTTTTCTCATGGGGACTGGAAGTTTCTCAGGGGAATGCTAAACATTTTCAAGAGAACACAAAAGCATTTTGTAATAATTTTCTTTCCATCTCATAGTTTTTTCCATCACATGTTCTTTATGGGCACAATACAAGATACCTTTCTGAAATCTATTTTTAACTTGACATGGCGTTGTAAAAAAAATGTTGTGCTCATGCTGTGAGACACCAAAAAAAAAATCTGCAGATCTACAAAATAAAATCTACCAGTACAAGGGTGTATTTTGTGATATGAGTGCTGCCACCTCTTATGTGAATGTTTGTTTTTGTGTGATCGCCTATCCATATCTACATGAAGTCCAACAACCGGTATTTATTTTCTCCAATCTCTCTCAACATTAGCAGCTCAACAAAGGAACACCCACAGCAGAACCCAGAAGCTTTTATTCAGCTTCAGCCTTTGTTTCTCACAGCGCCACTAAACCACATTACATCGCATCATTTTTGGCGAGCAGTCATGTTATTCATCCTCTCCTGAATGCAAAATACAGCACTGAAAGAGTGAGGTGGTGGTTATGTAGGTCACTTCCTTCTCTCACAGGAACAAGGAAGAGTCACAAATTCTTAATATAACACACATGCACTCATACACACAGCAGATAAACCAGCTTCAGCCCGTAAAGCAGACTTACTTATTCTCAAATCATGGACCCAGTGGCTTAGATAGAGGTAATAACAAACCACGAAGTGAGGAGGAGAGGAGTGAAGGATATTTTCTGCTCCAGAGGAAGGAGGGGCTGAAAACACCACTGGGAAATGGTCTACTGCCACGCACACGCTCACTGAAATAACTCCTCTTCGCTACACTGTGAGAGCGGGAGGAATATTCATACACTTCTCAGGCTGGAGATGTGTTTGAATAATTACTGTGTTCAATTACATTTGCATTGCCAAGATGGATTCTGGTAATAGCAACAACAACATGAAAACACATTCCAATAATTGCTGTGCATAAAACAGTAATAATGACTTAAAATTGCTTGCAGCTTCCACTGGGGAAAACTGATCATTGAACAGCTCTGTAAACTTGAGCTTCTTGACCAAATAAGTGCAGTGTTAAAATGCATGGGCAAAAGAAGGATTGTGCTTTCCATTCTAACTATATAGGAAATAATAGCAATAATATTTGCATTGTTGGAAATAACAGCACATAAATACTACTAATAAATGTAAGAAAATGCTAGTAAGTGAGTACAGTAACTATACTGTAAAATGAAAGGAACATTAAAGTACAAGACATTGGGTTTTACTCACTATGATTATGGGTTTTGTTTTATGTATTTATGCACAGAAGAACTTCTCACTGAAAACGTCTGGAAGATTTGTTGCATACGCATATGAATTTGTTCTGAACCTTGTTTTAATGTTAATTCTAATGTGCATGCAATTTGCATAAAACACACCCGAACCATCTCAATCCAGGCTTTCCACACAATCTGTTCAATACAGCCATTTCATTTTCTATTTTCTATGTGCATGTCATTGAACTTATGTAACATGCATTTAGAAAATAGAAAATTAAATGTATTTGGAATGTTAAGAAGAAAAAAAAGAAGAAACAAAAGTTGCCAGCCACTGCCAACATTTTTGATCATTTTGATCATCACAAAACTTTAATTCCCCCTGGAATATTTTGTAGTATGAATATATGAATATATATCAAAAGTATTTTTTATCAATATTGAACATGGTAAGTTCAGTAAAAAAAAAAACAGCAACATTTTGATCAAAAAGCTAAGAACATTTTGTCAGAGAGGTTCATCAAGAGGGTGTTCATCAACACCCCAAAGCTTCACAGTCCTAAAGCTCGCCCTGACTTTGACATTTCATTCACTAACATTAGGCAGTTTTGATTTATATGCCGTTTAATGTTTGGTGATCTTCTCATTTTACATTTGCCTATGACTACATATGATATCGCTCGATTCTGCTTCTTCATCACATGTGTTTTGATCAGGTGATTCTGTACTCTTGCCATAGCGCCCCCTACTGTAACAGAGAAAACACCAATGGTGTATTTTGTGTACATGTGGTTTCAGTTGTTTCTAAATTTAATAATTTAAGTGCAAATTTATTGGTGAATCAAAACTTCTGTGTGAAAATATCTGCATGCAGACTTTTACTATTCATGTCTATGCACAGTCAGCGAATGAGTGAATGAATTTCCCTTTCAAAGGAACTGGACAAATCTGTGTGACTGCATCTTAAGCACGTGTTTTAAATCAGTCCAATGACGAGACAGTACGAGACATCCGGAATGACTGGCATTAGATTCTATGCTTCAGCAAGTGGTCTGTGTTAAAACTGGTTGTCTTATTTATTGTTGTCTGTTCCAAAAATACTACAGTTTAATCAATTACAAGAATTGTGAGCAAACAAAGATTTAATTAATGTGCTTCACCCTGCCCTTGCTTCATTGTGGGTGAGGATACGCACGGAGCACTTGAGAGGTTACCACCTTGCTTGCTCCGATGGGAACGTGGGGTTCACAAATGGGTTGGAGATGGGCCCCACCTTTTCTCTGTCTTTACCCGGTGGATCCAGCATTCTCTCCCTGGAATTGAAAGCCTACGATGTGGCTTCTTCCGTCCAGGGGGAGAGCCTGGTTCTTCAGCTATCCAGCTCTGAGGAGTGAGGGTGTGAATTAGGTCTCTCATTTGAAGTTGTTAAGACCATAATTCTCTACAGTGCTCCCTCCATGAGGAAACTTTATGCATTAAAATAGAAGGTTCTCATTTCATGGTGCTCAACTGTCTTAGGTATTCTTTGTCGCATCTTCCTCTTTAGGATGCGCAAAATGTTTTCTATGGGTGAAAGATCTGGACTGCAAGCTGGTCATTTGTACCTGGATCATTCTTCTATGTAGCCATGATGTTGTCATTGATGCAGTATGTGGTCTGCCATTGTCATGTTGGAAAATGCAAGGTCTTCCCAATAAAAGACGATGTCTGGAAGGGAGCATATGTTGTTCTAGAACTTGGATATACCTTTCAGCATTGATGGTGCCTTTCCAGATGTGTAAGCTGCCCATGCCACACGCACTCATGCAACCCCATACCATCAGAGATGCAGGCCTCTGAACTGAGCGCTGATAACAACTTGGGCTGTCCTTGTCCTCTTTAATCCGAATGACATGGCGTCCCAGTTTAACAAAAAGAAATTTATATTTTGACCACAGAACAGTTTCCCACTTTGCCAAAGTCCATTTTAAATGAGCTTTGGCCCAGAGAAAATGCCTGCGCTACTGGATCATGTTTAGATATGGCTTCTTTTTTGACCTATAGAGTTTTAAACGAAAACGGCGAATGGCACAGTGGATTGTGTTCACCTACAATGTTTCTGGAAGTATGCCTGAGCTCATGTTGTGATTTCCATTACAGTAGCATTCCTGTATGTGATGCAGTGCCGTCTGCACCCGAAGATCAGGGGGATACAGTATGATTTTCTGGCCTTGACCTGACCTCTGGGAGGAAGAATTGTCTAAACTCGTTAAATCATCAAAATCAATAACATGTATGCTAGACCCAATATCAACTAAGCTACCTTACCTATCTACCTTTTTTTTCAAAGATTCTAGAAGAGGCAGTGTCTTCACAACTATGTTCCTTTCTAGAAAGAGCATCTATGAGGATTTCCAGTTAGGATTTAGACCGAATCATAGTACTGAGACTGCTCTCATCAGAGTTACAAATGATTTGCTCTTATCATCCAATCATGCTTGTATGTATGCTTGTTGACCTTAGTGCTGCATTTGAATACAATCGACCGCAAAGTCCTTCTGAATAGACTTGAAAACTATGTTGGCATTAGTGGAGTTGCATTAGCCTGGTTCAAGTCATACTTATCTGACCGTTATCAGTTTGTAGCAGTAAATGAGGAGGTGTCATATCAGTCACGGGTTCAGTACTAGGAGTTGGAGTTCCTCAAGGTTCAGTACTAGGACTGTTGCTTTTCACCCTGTACATGCTTCCTTTGGGTGCTTTCACTGTTACGCTGATGATACTCAGCTCTATATTTTTTCTCATGCTGATGAAACGAACAAATTCACTAAATTAACAGAATGCATAACTGATATAAAAAATGGATGACTAATAACTTTCTACAGCTTAATTCTGAAAAAACAGAGATTCTAATTATTAGACCAAAAAGTTTAGCGCGTTATAATCTAGACTACTGCCTAACACTCGATGGCTGCTCTGTCAAGTCTTCGTCGTCAGTTAGAAACCTGGGTGTGCTCTTTGATACCAATCTTTCATTTGAAAGCCATGTTTCTTGCATCTGTAAAACCATATTTTTCCATCTTAAACATATATCTAAATTACGACATATGCTCTCAACAACAAATGAGGAAAAGTTAGTTAATGCGTTCATGAGTTCAAGGCTAGATTATTGTAATGCTCTACTAGGTGGTTGCCCTGCACGCTTAATAAACAAATTCCAGCTGGTCCAAAATGCAGCAGCTCGAGTTCTTACTAGAACCAGGAAGTATGAGCATATTAGCCCAGTTCTGTCAAACCTGCACTGGCTTCCTATTAAACAACGAATACAAAGCATTAAATGGTTTAGCTCCACAGTACTTGAGCGATTTCTTAACACAGAACACGTGTCCTTCACGTCTATTGTGATCCCAAAATACTGACCAGCTGATAATACCTAAAATATCAAAGTCAACTGCTGGCGGTCGATCCTTTTCCTACTGTATTAGGAACAGTCTTCCTAATGACTTGACTTACGCACAGAGATTGTTCCAGATTCTCTGAACCTATGAATCCTTACAGATATTGCTCCATTATTTTTCACCGCAGCATTGAGGGATTTGGTGATCCTCTGCTCATCTTGACTGAGAGACATTTTATATCCAATCATGTTGCCAATTGACCTAATAAGTTGAAAAGTTGTCATACTTTTTTTAAATGTATTTTAATACTCTCATTAAATCCAAAATGAGCCAATATTTGGCATGACATTTCAAAATGTCTCACTTTCAACATTTAATATGTTATCTATTTTTTATTGTGAATAAATTATGTTTATGAGATTTGTAAATTATTGCATTCCTTTTTTCTTCACAATTTGTACAGTGTCCCAACTTTTTGGAATCAGGTTTATTTTTCTGTAATAAGGGTGCCAAAGAGTACTTCTTTTTTATAAGCTCAGCCTTTGTGAATATAGATGTTGAAAATTAACAGACTCTCCAGAGGAATTGTTACTGTTGGTCAGATTTTTCTCCATCTTTTTCAAAGTCACTGGCACACATGACGTGCAGCGGTCTATCTGCACTTTCCTAAGAATTCAGCATCAACACGGACAGAACGAGGAGAAGAGCTGTCTTCATTAGTGCTTTGAATGAACTGGACCTCGAGGTTACAAGATGAGGAATGTGACTGCAGAGGCCGGGGACGACTTTGGACACTTTTAGGACATAAATGGCTTCTGTTTGAAAGCAATCAATGGCTGTAACCCAGAAGAAGAGCTCTCGATCTAACTCGCTCCTCAGAGGGCATATATAGCTGGCCACAGCAGACATGAGGAATGAACACAATTACAGCATTCCAGAACCAATTACATGTACAATGTGTTGGCAAAATTCCACAAATAATATCACACTTCACACACTTTAATTGCCACAATGAAGTTCATGTAAGAAAGAAAAACATTGTGTCCACAAGTCATAATAGGCAAAACCAAGTTCACTTTTGTTGTTACAGCATGAAAGATGCACAAATAAATGCTCCCTTCACATCCTCCTGGGAAGATGCTGCTTATGAAGTTGCGTTAATCAGGAAATGAATGAAATGGATGCATTAGGCAATACTTTCTCTTTTTTTCACTTGTCAACAAAAACAGGAAGCTTTTTGGCACTAGGTTAAAGCAATTAAGAGCAAATGATGTGCATTAGGGGATGGCTGCACCAGCTGTGCGCAATTACAACTTACACAAAACTGAATATATGTGTATTGTGCAATTACACATAATGGTATAATGGTATATGGCTGGAATAAAACGGCATACTGAATTGCATAGATAAACTCACATTTAGACGTATATGATGATGTTGACATTTACACTCATTTACATTTTAAGAGATAGAGCATTATGTGAATAATGGACTTGTTAGTGTCTTCAACACAAACCCAAACTGAAGAGGTGATCTCTGTGTCAAATAAAATCAATCATAATAAAGATGTTTTTTTGTAGTATCAGAATTTATTTATGGCTGTTCATTTCAAATACAGTTATAAAAGTTATTTCACAAATACCGTATTTCAGAGGAAATTTTAATGAGGAAAAGTAATAACTGAAAATTATGGCAACTTCTCACAAATGTCAAGGCTGCAAATCACCGAAGGTAAATGTATTGCATTATTTTACGGAAAGCTTATGAACTACTAGCTATACGTTCAGCCTTAAGAAGAAATGTTGCAACCAAATGAAGGGCAGACTTAGTTACTAAGCCTCTAGTTTAGACTCTTTTATATTTTTATTCGTTTAATAGGAACTATTTTGTAGAATATTCTCTGTGCTTTTACATAAAACAAAAGTCCAGAGCAAACGCTCAAAAATACATAAAAATAAATCCACATTTCATTTAATCTTGAACATTTCAGCGTACATCCAAATGTACAAAAATAACATAACAGCAACATCAGACATCACATTTTAAGTCATTATTCAAACTTGCATGTGCCACATATAAAGTATCCATCTTTTAATAGCTGGAGTAGTAATAGATGATGCAGCATGACTGATTAATACTTGATAGGCTTTATCACCGGTGGCACCTACATTAACAGTCTCTTCCCATCCGTGTACCGTGGACATTTACTGTCATCAAGCTGATGTGCTTAAAGGGGCTATATGTAAATTCAGAAAGCCATGTTATCAGTGACATAACGTACAAGAGACTTAACGTGATTCAAGGCCTGATATACTCACAGCAATGGTGTCTTTTATTCTTTGCTTAGAAGTAAAACGTTGGAGGTTTGCAGCGATAAACTGCTAATGAACCACTGGACACCATCCACACAACAGTTAGATAAATATGAAAAGCAGTCTACATGCTTTCCTCTCAAAACCAAAATAAACAACAAAAATGTCAATGGTGAGAAAACAGCAGTTTAGAAAGCATCTGATCACAGGGATGTGGAGATGTTTTGCAGCAACATGTTGACAGATGAGGTCACTAAAATTACAATATTGTGATAGATTGATTATAAATTATATTTGACACAACAGACCATTTAGATCTGGCTATGTGAGATTATAGTTTGAATGAATCCTTTTTCTTTGCCCGACTCAACAGTACAGAATAGCTCATTCGGCTTTATCCTTAACATTGTATGTAAGTTTCAAAGAACAGTAGAGAAGCTCTCAGGGGAATAAAAATAGGTTCCTTTTTTCATTTCAAGCTTTTCATACATTGGTTTTAATTCAAACTGGTTTTCACTTGAACTGCTCCTTGTGACCCCGTCAAGCAAACAGATAGTGCTGCCTCACATGAAACTCAGATTGGAAAAAATTATTTCCCAGAAAATGGCGCTTCACCTCCTTTTAACCTTAAAGCAACGATGTGAAATGAGACAGTAATGTAAAGACACTAGTGGCTGCTCACCTTTCTTGTCTGCACTGCATTGCCCTTCACTCAGCTGAAACACCAAGATGTAGACGGCCAATGAGTCAACGATAGATAAGGAGTCATTATGTCATGCTTTTGTTCAGATGACCATTTAAACAAAAATGCAGTGGATTATAATTATAATGTCTGTTGAGGTATAGCAAAAATGTTCAAACAGACTATGTCAGTGCTTCTCAATTATTTTCTGTTGCGCCCCCCTAGGAAGAGGTAAAAATTTCGCGCGCCTATAATTTAGTGGTTGATCACGTGATACATATGAATACCGGTGTGATCGTACACGTCAAAGGATGAGGGGACGGTTATCTGAACTTCATATCTGCTGCTCTTGTTCAGTGCAAGAAAAACTACTCCCTGAAAAAAAAAAAGAGAAAAAAAAGCATGTACCCTGGGGGGGCGCGCCCCACTATTTGAGAACCACTGGACTATGGCAACAATTTCTATGCTGAAAATTCAGATTGGCATTACAGAAATAAATACTTTTTTTTTCATAATGTTTCACAATATAACTGTTTTTCCTGTATTTTTGATTAAATTAATCCAGCCTTTCACAGACTTTTACAAACTTTTGAACTGGTGTGGCTGTAGAACATATCGGCATTTATCAGAACAATGTCATTCCAACCCCGAACCATTATCCACACACAATACGACACGTCAACTTGTGCAGTGGATTCAAACACATTCAATGCTTTTGAAATGCAAATAAACTGAAAAAGAGACGTAAGCTGAGAAACGCAGCGACGCAGCGAGAGATTGAAGAAAGAATCTCCCCCGTGAGGTTTCCACAAATAGAGAAACACTGGGTTCAGAAACATTCCCAAGGCCATCCCAATAGCCTCCAATTATTCATTCCCAACCAGTCCTTTTCCATCTGTCCGATCGTTCTCTGTTTGTGCGTTCGTTTCATTTGCTGAGGTTTATTTCTGAATGCTAATCATGAAGGTAATCATCACCTGGGCTCCCCAAGGGCCGCTCTCCTGCACAAGAGACAGAAATAAATTATTAAATGAAATCTAATTTCATTTAATTCATTTGCGAGCAGCTGAATCCAATTTTGGCTAGGCCCTCTGGGAACTGCACAACAGTGACCCCGTGGTTTTAATATTGAATGTATTCAGTAGATTTAACAGTATTTAAATACGACAGATACAAATATACACACACGAGAGAGCTCCAAACAGACGGAGATAGCACTCAAATAATTATATCACAGATGAATGCAGTCACTGAACTGCTGTGAGCTGAGCTGAACGGACAGATTTTTTGCTCTGCATGCAGACTCTGCTCTGCTCAGAGAAAAGAACGAATGCATACTTTTTCAGGAGAACTTTCCACATTCATGTTTGTTTTTTCAGTAGCAATTAATTTCATAGTCCTTTTCTCCATGTACATGTACATGTACATTTATTACTGTAATAAGTACATGTACATGTACTTATTACAGTAATAAAACTTTGTTTCACTATAAGTGCACACACTGTACAATAAAGTACAAGAATTTTTTCTCACCCCTATCGTTTGGCTTCAGAAGACACGGATTCATCCACTGGGTCGGGATCACAGTCACCACAATCAGCATTTGAGCATCCATTCACATACTCATGGACTCACAGGAATGGATAATGTTTCACAAAACTTTTGTTTGTGTTAATCTGAAGAAAGAACGGCTGGCATATCTCCTTTATGAGTGAATACCATTACTATATCAAATGAAAAACAATGGCAAAACTATTAATCTAGTCACTGCTTGAGTAAAAAAACATTTTGTAATATATTAAAATATATTTCGATAATACACTGTAAAAAATATATTGTACATTGTAAATTATTTAACAAGCCATTATTTGGGGTATTTAATTGTGTTACATTATTTAATTAATGTTTATTGCATTACTTTGGTGTTGTGTGTTACCCTGATGGTTTTCTCTTTGTGTTTATGCTTCCGCGCACCATCTATATATCATGAATAGCTAGCTTACAATAAAATATTTATAATGTGGCCTTCTATTGTGCCATCTTTATTATTATGGTGGTGAGCTAATTGTTTTTCACTGTATTGTTGAATATTGGTGGATCAGTGGATCATTTCTGATAATGCATGAACTCTTTTGTTACCTCAGCGCCTTCTCTGATTGGTGGATCTCTCTTTGGGACTATGGGTAGTGCAGTTCTTCTCTAGGAATTCTGCAATTGAATGCGTATTGGAAGTGTATTGGAAATATCCGAAATATCATACATACAGTGGAGTTCGGTTATGTCGACGGCCTCGGGGTTGCAAAAAAGCATCGAGATAACCGTTTAGCGAGATAACCCATATAACATATATTAACATATTTTTTTCCACATATAACCCGCAGACGCAGATAATCCGCACATTCATATAGCCAGCGGGTTTTGGGTTTTGTGTAAAAAAATCGTTGGCATAACCCGCAGCCATAGATTGATGAACTTTTTTGTGTAAGATCACATTTCAAATTTCAAATGGTGCTCGCATGACATCAATTATCATAACTGTTCAGGCTCGGTACACAGTGCTTGTGCGCGAAATTCACACAATAAGAAAACAAACACAAGTCAGAATCAGAAAAGAAAAGCAGTCTCTCACGCTGCGCACGTCCCTTTAAGAAGTGTTGTGTTGATCCATCGGATGAGACGAGAAGAGCCCGCCCTCATGGCAGCACAGCCAATCACGTCTTCTTGCATGATTGACAGATCAGACAGCCAATCAGCGCCAGCTATCAGAGTGATAGTGGAAGTGAAGCGCCAGCTGTCAGAGCGCCAAAGACAACAACCCTCGCAAGAAAGAAAAATGAAAATGTATTGATGTACATGATGTGAGTTATTAAATGAGAATGTACATGCTCGAGTTTTTGGTGTCTTTTTACACAACAGTGTTGCCGTGATTTGTTTAATGAAGTGATCGGCATTCATCTAAAAAAATTTACATACACTGTACTGTGTATATGTTTGCTAACAACAAAAGGCATATGTAAAACCACCACAATAAAAACCACCTTCGATTCTTGATACAAACCTTTAATTATATTCTCCAACAATGCAAACACAAAGATTGATCACAAAATCACAAAAAAACGTGCGGGATGCTACAGCGTGTTCTCCCTCAGACAAGATCAACAACAGGGAGTGAACTGTGAGCGGACCGCGATCCACGTGCAACACAAATTCAGCGCATGCGCAGTGAACTAGGTACGCTAATTAGTCACAAAATAACCATGTGAAGTGGAGAATTTGTCCCTTTTTTTGCTTGAGATATTAGGTTTCGTCGACATTAACGAATCGACATTAAAGAATCAAAAGTACAGTGGTACCTCGAGATACGAAAGGCTCAACTTACGAAAAATCCAAGTTACGAAAGCAAAGATTAAAATTTTTACTGCTCTACAAACGAAAAGTTTTCAAGATACGAAAGGTTTCTGAAAGTCCGAGATTCGCCCCATAACAATTTTGAAACTCGCGCCGCACGCCGCCATCTTAGTTATAGTAGACTCGCCACCATCCTCCTGCTCTCCCATTGGTTCCTGATGCTAGCCAAGCCATGAGATCCTTCTTTATGTCAGCTTTAGCTCAACCAGGCTGAGAGGTTAAGGCGACGAACTAGAAATCCATTGGGGTTTCCACGCGCAGGTTCGAATCCTGCTGACAACGTTATACACATACGTTATTTGCCTTTTGTCCTCCTCCTCCTCTGCCGCCACTTTCGGATATAGCCTCACTCGAAAGGTAAGCTTCGACTTTTTACGTTATTTCATTGCTTATAGGTCAATTTAGCTTTCTTATGAAATTTAATGGGGTGTTTTTGGAGGGCTTGGAACGGATTAGCCATTTTACATGTAAAATGTGTTCCAAGATACGAAAAACTCATTATACGAAGGCCGCCTCGGAACGGATTAATTTCGTATCTCGAGGTACCACTGTACTAAGACAAATAGGGAGTTTGGCGGTTCCACTTCAAAAACGTCAACATAATAGTATTGACGAGTTAACAGTGACTCGAGATAAGTGAACTCCATTGTACATACATACATTGGAAAGTGTATTGTATATTGGATGGGTATTGTATATTGGTAAGGGTATTGTATGGTATATTATCACTGAACAATCTGTTTCAACGTTATACTTTCTGTGTGTAGGAAATTAATCAGAGTTTTACTTCCAGAGCTTCAAACCCATTTTTGAACTTTCCAGAAGGATATGAAGGCATGAGACATATATAACCTTTCAGATGGGACAGCTGAATCTCTCCGTGAGCACTCACATCCGGCACGTCCACAACAGATCAGGGGCAGCAGGGCTTGTGACAGACCCATTCAGAGCGGAGAGAGGGTGAAAATCCCTAAACTCCAAACCCATTTAACCTCCCAGCATCACTGACAACAGACGGCGTTACATAAAGGATCCGGTCTGACATTATGGATTCAGTAGCTCGTTCCGCCGGCCCTGGTATTGACGGATCGGACCGCGGCCGTCCCTTGACAGGCCGAGACGTGGAGAGTCAAGCTGCAATTAAAACAGGCTGTCACTGGAGGTGTTTTAACGAACGCTCACGCCGCAATTACAGACGGAGGAGAGAGGCAGATAAGGAAAGAAGGACATCAAATCTTGCTCTTTAATTAAAGCTGTTTTATGGGAAACATACAGGGGTAATTAGGCCGTCTCTGACAGCTCCACAGAGCATTGCTTTTGTTATAGCGTACATGATAAGACACATAATCATAATTAATCTTCAAGGTTCTGATTTCCCACAGCACCAAACAGTAAACGAAAAAACAGATATCTGCATTCATACTAGCTAATGCACAGAAAACTTGCCCCCAAAAACTCATCAGGTGTTGAGAAATCATGACACAAACACAGCACAGCGGCTGCAGACGTCTGACGCTATTTTGCTCAAGCAGTCTAGTATGAAGTCAGAGCAGGATTTCACTCGTACGAAGCTGGGAATGTGAGTCCGTTCTGGGAAAGGTGAGAGAAAACCGTCTTACACATGCTCATTGTTGAACAGCATCAATAAGCTCACTGTTTTCAGCCCTTGCGCTGCTCACCTGCTCTACAGCAGGATGTGGTATTTGAGTGCTCGGGGCACTCTGTTAATCACCAGCCGGCCGTCATAGCTGAGGGAGGCGAACAGCCAGGGGTCCGCCGCAGACCACTCCACCGCATACACGCTGTCCTCGTGCTCCTCGTATGTGGCGATGATGCTGTCCTGCAGGGGCTCTTTCCCCCTTCACACAGCAAACATGAGCACAGTAAGTCCGACTGTTAACATTTTGCTGTACTTGTGCCGTGGCACACAAACTGAATGCAAATGAATCAAAGTGAACAGGATTGTAGGAAACTCAAACTCAGGAACTGAACTGACGTAGTGAATGGGATTAAATTCTGTCAAATTGAATGCATTTAATGTGTTATTTAATTAATTAAATAAAGTGAAATTGACTAAATTGAAATGAACAAAAATGCATTTTCAATTAAAATGAACCAAACTGAATAAACTTGACCGAAATAAACCAAACTGAACAGAATTCAACTGAATCAAGCTGGAGGGAAAAATACTGAGTTAGATTGAACTGAACTGAACTAAACTGGGTTCAAATAAACAGATTTGGATAGAAATGTTCTGAGCTCAATTGTAAAGAATGCATGTATTTAGAGGAATTGAACTCAATCAAATTGGACTGAGCTGGATTAAACTGAACTGAACTTAACTAAATTTTAGTGAGCTGAACTGAAATTAATAGAATTGGCATGAACTCAATTGAAAAGATCAAATGCATTTCATGGAATTTTATTAAATTAAACTGGACTGGAATTGTGTTGAACTTGATTGATTTAAAAAAAGAAAATAATTGTACTGAATTCGATTAAAAAACAATACATTTTGTGAAATTTAATTGAATCAAACTAGACTGACAGAAACTGAGATCTATCTCAGTATCTGTCAGTCTAGTTTGATTCAATGAACTGAACTAAATGAACTGGATTGAACCGAACTGAATAGAATTGTACTGAACACGATTTAAAAAGATCAAATGCATTTCCTGGAATTGAACTGAATCAAACTGGACTGAAATATACTGAGCTAGATTGAATTGAACTGACCAATATTAAACTGGATTGAAATTAACAGAATTTTGCTAAACTCAATTGAAAAGAACAAAGATATTTTGTACTTAACTCTATTTAAAATAACTGATTAGAATGTGGATAAAAGCGTTTGGCAAAGGCAGAAATTTAAATGTAAATGTAAAAGAAGAAACACATTTCCTGGGAATACAACTGGACTGAAAAACACAGAGCTAGATTGAATTGAACTGAACTGATCTAAACTATATTGAACTGGGTTAAAATGAATAGAATTGAATAGAATTGAACTGAACTGAATTTCAGGGAATCAAACAATACATTGAACTAGATTGAATTGAACTGACTAATATTAAACCGGACTGAAATGAACTGAATTGTGCTCAACTCAATTCAAAAGAATAAATGTAATTCATTTACTTTTATTGAATTAAACTGGGCTGAAAACTACTGAAGTAACCGCAATTCGGCATAGAAAATGGGAGGATGAAATAAAACCAGGAGCAAGGTACAGTAAGAGAAAGGGAAGTGTACTTGTCTTCCTGCTGGCTCTCCTCGTTGTCACTGAGGTCATCATCGTCCACCAGGTGTCCGAACGGCTCTGAGGAGATGGACACCATGTTGGACAGGATGACCCTGCTGTCACTGCTGCCCGTGAGCAGCAGCTGGTCGTGAGAGTGATTGTACCTCACACTCCACACCCTGAAACAGCAGCACAGCACAAAACACAGCGTGACATCCTCATCTTCTTCCCCTCGCCGACAACACCCAGACTTATTTCTCTTTTCTCTATAAGCCTCGGGCACGGCTCAGAAAAGGATCCGAGCCCTCATAGCCAGGGATTGTGGGAGGATAACTCAGCTGTCAGCAGTAAAATCTGGCTCAGTCAAGACTTCTCCCTAACTAATCTGTCTCCTATCCCAAAATATTCCCTAACACCTCCCCGCCCGAGGCTTAGCCGAACCCCTGTCGCTGCAAACACAAGAAATGAGAAACACGTGCGGGACGTTGTTGTTGTGGCTCTTACCTATCTAAATAGGATCAAAACATCTCTGATTGATTCGATGCCTCTATCTTTAAGAGATAGCATCCTGTGGCTGACACGCTATCACGCCTTGATTGGTGTGTGTGTGCGCCAGAAGAAAGCGATACACGCGATTCTGAGGCAATTATATCCAGTGACTCACACCTACGAGCAGATCCTCTCGCACAATCACACACACTGAAATAGATCCGCAGCGAGCTAAAACGAGCTGCGCTAACACACCCTTGAGCACTGAAACACACATATACAGCATCAGCAAGATGTAAGAGCACAGATACACAGACTCTAATTAAAATACTGTCTTTTACATTTAAGATAACCATGTTGAAACCTGACACGCACAGATAAAACGCACAGGATGACAGGCTTTGACTGTGGCCGGGTTCAAGAAAGATGGAAAAGATTGTGCTCAACACAAGCCTCAAACCTCAAGAAAAAGACTATTATCTTTCATGTAAGTAAAATACAATTATGAAAGTGGCTGCAAAGGTAAGTCATATAAAGTAGATTAACAGCTAATTAATACAGATCTCACACACAGCCCTTGACATGCAAGTTTTAAAAGCAGCCTTAGGCATTTCAACTACTAAAACTCAAGTTTATTGTTTTGCCAGATTTGATTTGGTTTAGTCTGTAAATTTGTTCTTTCTTTTTTAAAACACACACATATACATATATACATTCTTTCAGTACCCACTGTATGTATTCAGACCCCCTTACATTTTTCACTCTTTGTTATATTGAAGCCATTTGCTAAAGTCATTTAAGTTCATTTTTCCCTCATTAATGTACACACAGCACCCCATATTGACAGAAAAACACAGAATTGTTGACATTTTTGCAGATTAATTAAAAAAGAAAAACTGAAATATCACATGGTTCCAAGTATTCAGACCCTTTGCTGTGACACTCATATATGTAACTCAGGTGCTGTCCATTTCTTCTGATCATCCTTGAGATGCTTCTACACCTTCATTTGAGTCCAGCTGTGTTTGATTACACTGATTAGACTTGATTAGGAAAGCCACACACCTGTCTATATAAGACCTTACAGCTCACAGTGCATGTCAGAGCAAATGAGAATCATGAGGTCAAAGGAACTGCCTGAAGAGCTCAGAGACAGAATTGTGGCAGAGAAATAAGATTCTCTGGTCTGATGAGACCAAGATATAACTTTTTGGCCTTAATTGTGTGGAGAAAACCAGGCACTGCTCATCACCTGTCCAATACAGTCCCAGCAGTGAAGCATGGTGGTGCAGCATCAACCGTGGGTGTTTTTCAGCTGCAGGACGACTGGTTGCAATCGAGGGAAAGGTGAATGCGGCCAAGTACAGGGATATCCTGGACGAAAACCTTCTCCAGAGTGCTCAGGACCTCAGACTGGGCCGAAGGTTTACCTTCCAACAAGACAATGACCCTAAGCACACAGCTAAACGAAGAGTGGCTTCACAACAACTCTGTGACTGTTCTTGAACGGCCCAGCTAGAGCCCTGACTTAAACCCAATGGTGCATCTCTGGAGAGACCTAAAAATGGCTGTCCACCAACGTTTACCATCCAACCTGACAGAACTGGAGAGGATCTGCGAGGAGGAATGGAAGAGGATCTCCAAAACCAGGTGTGAAAAACTTGTTGCATCTTTCTCAAAAAGAGCAAAAGCTGCTTCTACTAAATACTGAGCAAAGGCTCTGAATACGTGAAATCTCTGGACCATGTGATATTTCAGTTTTTCTTTTTTAATAAACTGCAAAAATGTCAACAATTCTGTGTTTTTCTGTCAATATGGGGTGCTGTGTGTACATTAATGAGGGAAAAAATAACTTGGCTACAAATGGCTGCAATATAACAGAGTGAAAAAATGTAAGGGGGTCTAAATATATATATAAATTAAATAAATACACTGCCATTCAAGTTTGGTATTTTATAAAAAATGTATTCTGTTCTGTGAATTTATTTCATCAAAAATTACAACAGTAATATTGTAAAATATGATGTCAATGTAAAAAAAAGCTGTTTTTTATGTGAATATATAGTAAAGTGTATTTCATTCAAAGCTGAATATTCTGTCATGGCCAAAATATTTGGCACCCCTGAAATTTCAAGACAAATCACCCCAGAAAATCAAGTATCGCTCACAGAAAAGTATCGCATTAACACGTTTATTCCCTTTGTGTGTCTTGGAACAACAAAGGAGGGGGAAAAAAAGCACATTTAACAATTTCACACAAAATTCCAGAAATAAAATTATTCTGAATGAATAAATGGGTTTATTTCTAAAAACCTATTAAAAGTTCATATAAATAGTAATAATAATAGTAATAGTAATAATATTTCACAGTTTTCAGTTTTTTTCTGTATTTTTGTTTAAATAAATGCAGCCTTGGTGAGGCTTTCGAAATCATAATCATTTTAAACTTGGTAGTGCAAGTTTTCACAGTTACTTTTCCAATGCTGTTGTGTGTTTGAGTGTTTTAATGTGTCTAACCAGTGAGAGTGCTCCTCCAGACACTTGACGGGCTCGTTGATGTGACGCACGTCCCAGAACTTGACTTTACAGTCGTCGCCGCAGCTGGCCAGGTAATACTGCTTGTTGGGGTTGAAGTCCAAGTCACGCACCAGCTGCCCGTGAGCACTCTCAATGCAGTAGATCTGGCTGTGAACAACAAAAACATCAGATCACACCATCACAGAGTGATGGAGGGAAGAGAACGAGAACAACAGGCAGAGTGGGAAAGCGAGAGATAAGGATGGAGTGCTTCTCGTGAATCAAAAGCAGCCTGAGTGTCTGGGTCTGAAGGTCAAACCTCCATCACGCGTCGTATAAAAGTGTGACAAGCCATAAAGCACAGCCTGCTCGCGTCCTTTCACAAGGTGATGCTTGCGAGGCTGGATTTGCTTGTAAAGGTGCTGCGTGTGTGGGTGTGTGAAAGAGAGGTGTGTGTGTAGGAGAGAGAGAGGTGTGTGTGTGTGTGTGTGAGAGAGAGGTGTGTGTGTGTGTGTGTGTGTGAGAGAGAGAGAAAGAGAGAGAGAGAGAGAGAGAAAAAAAGAGTGTGTGTGAGAGAGAGAAAGAGCGTGTGTGTGTGTGTGTGAGAGAAAGCAAGAGAAAAAGGTATGTGTGAATGAGAGAGAAAGAGGTGTGTGTGTCTGTGTGTGAGAGAAAGAGTGAGAGCGAGAGAGATGTGAGTGTGTGAGAGAGAGCAAGAGAAAGAGGTGTGTGTGAATGAGAGAGAAAGAGGTGTGTGTGTGTGTGTGTAAGTGTTTGTGCATGTGTGTGTGAGAGAGAGTGAGACAGCGAGAGAGAGAGAGCGAGTGTGTGTGTGTGTGTGTGTCAGAGAGAGAGAGAGAGAGAGAGAGAGAGAGAGTGTGTGTGTGTCAGAGAGAGAGAGAGAGAGCGAGAGCGTGTGTGTGTGTGAGTGTTTGTGCATGTGTGAGAAAGAGAGAGAAAGACAATGTGTGTGTGTGTAAGTGTTTGTGCATGTGTGTGTGAGAGAGAGTGAGACAGCGAGAGAGAGAGAGCGAGAGTATGTGTGTGTGTGTCAGAGAGAGAGAGAGAGAGAGAGAGAGAGAGTGTGTGTGTGTGTGTGTGTGTGTCAGAGAGAGAGAGAGAGAGAGAGTGTGTGTGTGTGTGTGTGTGTGTCAGAGAGAGAGAGAGAGAGTGTGTGTGTGTGTGTGTGTCAGAGAGAGAGAGAGAGAGAGTGTGTGTGTGTGTGTGTGTCAGAGAGAGAGAGAGCGTGTGTGTGTGTGAGTGTGTGTGCATGTGTGAGAAAGAGAGAGAAAGAGAATGTGTGTGTGTGTGTGTGTGTGTGTGAGAGAGAGAGAGTGTGAGTGTGTGTGAGTGTGCGTGTGAGTGTGTGTGTGTGTGTGTGAGTGTGAGTGTGTGTGTGTGTGTGTGTGTGTGTGGATGGCTGTGGTTTAGATTCATCTGTATGGACTAAACACAGTCCAGATGTATTAGCACAGCATCACGGCTGGATTTTTTTACTCCCATTAGCCGGCTATCTTGCCACACACTCATTAGACAATTAACATTCTAATTAAAAATCTCATTAAAACATGAAGTGAAATATTTGACAAGAGAGTGCATTGAGTTTCAATTAAGTCTCCATTCATGTCGAGTCTAACGCAGCCGCTGGAGAACAATATTAACATCGAGAGTCTCGTTTTGTGGAGTGGGAATATTAAATTAATTAATTTTCCATCTAGAGCTGCAACTAACAACTATTTTGGCAATTTAATAATCTGACAATTATTTCTTTCAATAGATTTTAGAAAGTATTCAGTGGTCAGATTATAAAAATATATATTTCCTTATTTTTTATGAAAAATATGTTGTTACTCTAAAACTTTCACAGCCTTTTCTAGGGTTGCAGCTATTTTGGGAATTGATTAATATGACCATCAACTACATGTTGATGTAGTTATTATTTAACTATTGACATGAACTATTTTAACCTGAAAGCTAAAAATCAGCTGATTTTAGAAATACAAAATTCCTTTCTGTATAAAAATATTAGTTTGTTGTAGGTTATCAATTTTTCTGCTCAAAAACAAACTTTCATCAAACATTTTGGATAGTTTTCTGTCAACAGCATATGACTCGTTATTTTTCTCCTTTATTTTGATAAAGGTGTGAGTTGTACAGTTGTATGCTATTTAGAAATATCAAAACTCCTGATATAATGAATTAATCACATTTACTGATAACATCATCATTGCAATGTGTGTCTCTTAGTGTCTGTTCTCCCTCTCTTTCTGTACCAGTAACAATTTCAGATTATCAGACTGTAAAATAAGTTTTCAGAATTGAGGAGCACGGGTTCGGATCAGTCCACCTGGATCAAAGACCGTTTTGTGCTTAAAAGCTGACTTAACAATTGAAAATCAAACAGATTTTATGGAAGCTAATTTCCACAACAAAATAACATCAAAAGGAGGGTTTTTTCTCTCTCTCTCGTGCAATTGTACGTTTATATCTTACATTTCTGACTTTTTTTTTCCGAATACAACTAAAGAAATAAAACAGAACTGAGAGATGTAAAAAAAAAAAAGATGAATTCCGAATTTATAACTTGCAATTCTGAGAAAAAAGTTTAGATAATAAATATCGTTAGCCTCATAGCATAATTGCCCATGTCATTTTTTGGTCAAATTGTGATATCTGCCTATTTTTACTGTCCTTCCACTGCTGCATCATCCTGCCTTTCTGCCAATGTCCTTAGCCAATCACAACACGTATTAGGATCCAAAAACACTATCAATTAGTCATCTCTTTGACTTAAGCAGCGGTGAGTTTTTTCGTGTTTTTCAAAAACATTGAACTATGACGTAGGCAATTATACTATGAGGCTAACGATATGTAAAAAATTAAAAATAATTATATATATTTTTATTCTGTGGCTGAAAAGTTTTCATAGATTTGAGACTTGGACTACAATGAAGTCTTTAGGTCAGCAAGGAGAAATATTTTTTGGAATATTGTGACAGTGTTTAGATACAATTTGTGTTATTGAGTCGACATTTACAGAAATATGTCGGTGCTTTTCCCCCCTCCGTTGATTCATTTTAAAAGTATGGCATAAAAAAATGAAATGATCATTTGTTTCGAGTAAAAACTATTGTTGAAGGTGGCCATGGACTTCCACAGTAGGAAAAAACTGCCTGGTTCTTCAAAATATCTTGCTTTGTATTCAACAGAAGAAAGAAACGTGTTTGGTGCCATATAAGGGTAAGCGATGACAACATTTTCATTTCTGTGTAAACTATCCCTTTAATTGTCCGATACATCAGTGCATCCCTATTGATAATTTGTCCTGTGACAGTTTTTATAAAACCCTAATGATAACAACTAACACAAGCCCTTAAATGTCTCCTCAACATCCGCATTAAACTGCAGTTATACAGGTTGCTCTGCTGCTTGCCCTCTAGTTGGCCTTCTCAAACCAAGCAGACATAACAGGAGAGACCTCTAGCAGACAGAAGGGTTGTGAACTCTATCCCACTTAAGGAGCAGGGAACACATCCGGAGCCAAGGAAATGGAGCAGGAAATGAGGTTAGCAGCGCTGCTCCGGAGTCCTTCATGCTTGTAAATGTGAAATTGGGATCCGATCAGGCAGAGCAGACGGCACACGCCACACAAAATCGGACAGAGATTAGTTAGTGTTGAGCCGTAAGCCTGAGGACACGGCACGGGTCAATCCGCATCCCCTTCCCAACGTCCTTTTCCTGGTGGCAGAAGTCATTACGAAGCCCCAGTTCTGCACTGCACGGCTGATAAATGGACGAGGCTGAGCGGATCGGGCTGCGCTTTCCCAACGCTCCTGAAGCCAGACTTTTGTTTCCATGGCAACATCACGGTGAACTGAGACTTGCAGAATGAAAGGCCTGATGTGTGCCTCCGTCTACAAGGAAGACAGTTTAAAAGCAAGCGGATCTTAAACGCTCTCCAGGACATGCCACTTTCTAAAAGCTAAGGGTTATCAGACGGACAGCAGGGAAGTTAAAAGTTCAGGAGACGGGAAGCAGATGTATTCAGCCGCGTAAAAACAGTGACGTCACATGTCTGGCGCACATCCAAACGCTCGATAATCTACACTGATACACACCATCGTTTACGGAAGACTTCAAAATCACCGGATATTATGAGAAGAATAGCGCAGTAATCGCTAAAACTGTTTGCGCTAAAATTTGATGCGTTTATATTTATAATTCATTTAAACAATATGGAAAAAAATACCAGTTTGCATAAGGAGCTGTTATGTACAGCTAAAAATAAGTGGAAGCGGATGCCACCGCAAGCCAGACACATTCAATGTGCAAATTGTTACACTTGGGCTGGCGTGCGATGCGGAGAGGAACGTTTTTCTTTTGTTTGACCCTAATATTGGTTGTTAAAGCAACAAAGTAAAGATTAAAAAAAAATCTGTTCCTTACTGAACAGATTTCTTCCTAAAATGAAAAAAGCTGATGTTAACATTGTCTTCCATCACGTGCAGTGCATATATTTTTTATGACCCTTTAAAATAGAAACAGATGGAAGACAATGTTCATCACTGTCAGGAGCAAAGTAAATGAATGTACCTTTGGGCATATGTTATATTATTCTGGGAAAAACTTTTGATGAAGCAGTTTCCTTTTAACACCTTCCTCACTGACGACTTCTGATATAATACCAGCGCAATGAAACTGCAGAGTGTGTGTTTGACTCAACAGTTATCATGAGATGTCTAATACAAACTCAATCTGACTGTGCTTTCTACCAGGGGATCACATTAAGGTTATTCCAACTTACATTAGTTATACATTGTTTGATATAAACTGCCTTATGTATGGAAATATGACAGATCCATCATGTAAGGCTAGTTACAGAGAAATATGTAACTTTTTGATGCAATGAACAAAAACACACGCAACACCGACCCAAACGCTTAATGTGGCAATTGTTTTCATTTGCATTAGTTTATAGTTTGCATTAGCTGGTCACTTTTATGCATTGTTTAGCTGCTAAAGTTGCATATTTAAAGCTAGTTGTCATGAGAAAGAAAACCGTATGGTCATGCAGCCGACAGAAACAAAAATGCATTTGATTTCAGTTGTTTTTAACTTTAAAGGGTCCATTTGTCAAGATTTACTAATACATTTTTACATTTTAAAGTTAATTATACCTCGATCCTTCATGCTAGTTCATATTAACTAATATATTAATATAAAGAACATAGTTATTTGAATCAGTATCTTATTCTAAAGTGCAGATCATGGTAACCCACTAGAAATGGCTCAAGCATTACTAAATCCATCAGAAGGAATAACTATCCAAAACCTTACAAAAACATTAAAAGCTTACAGTCATTATTAGACAGTTAAATAATTAGTCATTCCTTCTAAAGGATATTGTAACACTTGAGTGGGTTACCATGATCCTCACTTTAGAATTAATTATAAATTATGCATTATTCACATTAATTATCAACCTGTATATAGTAGTTTTTAGTAGTTCTGTGGAAGATATAGTAGTTATTGATTAGATAAAGTGAACTACCACATTTATCTGAATGCTATTACTTACCGATTCAATAATCAGAGTTTCTTGTTAGTTAACAGTACTTGTATTTGTTCCTGTGTAGTTATTAATTAATAATGGAACAGTATTCCAAAGTGTTAGCAACAGTTCTTTCAGACTATAATAATATTTTACAATATTGCTGTTTTTACTGCATTATGGCTAAAATAAATGCAGCTTTGGTGAGCAGAAGAGAATCATTAAAAATCATACTGTCCCCAAACTTTTGAGCAATAGTGTATGTAGTAATTCATGCTTTTAATTCCATGTTTTCATCATTACAAAAATGTAAAACTAAATAATATTTGCTACTCTTTTGCTTTCATTTAGAAATAACGCTTTAAACATCAGGCTGAACGCGTTTCTCGACACTAATAATGCATCGTCAAACATCACACCTTGAAGAAATGTTACAAAGTGATCTGTTCCTCGGTTGTGCGGTTCAGTTCCTCATGATCTAGGGTGTGCGAGCAGGAAGCTAGAATGTCTGTGTGCCGAATGTTCATGCCAGCTCTGCTGAAGGAATAATAATCACAGCGCTATTGATCCCTGGATAACAGTCAGACCTGATGAGATGACATGAGAGAGAAGCAGCAGAGAAGAGGAATGAAGACTGAGATGCACGGAACAGTTTTTGTTGAAAAACACACATGCAAAGTGAAATGTAGAAGTAGATGGAAGGACAAATGGAAGCCTTAAAGGGTTAGTTCAACCAAAAATGAAAATAATCCCATAACTGATCATAGCTTACAAAGTTATAAATATTGATATTTTTCTCACAAAACACATGGCTTCACTTCAGAAGGCCTTTATTAACCCCTGGAGCCACATGGATGATGATGCGCATTTTTGGGCTTCAAAATCTCAGTCACCATTCACTCCCATTATAAAGCTGGGAAGAGCCAGGATCTTTTTTTAAATATAACTCTGATCGTGTTTGGCTGAAAGAACAAAGTCATATACACCTATGATGACTTGAGCGGGAGTAAATAAAGGGATAGTTTATGTGACTAACCCTTTATGAGATGAATCCCTACCGTACTTGCACTACTGATCAAAATCTGGAATGATTAAGATTTTTAAGTCTCTTACGCTTAAGACATGCTTTTAAAAGAGAAGCATTTATTTGAAAGAGAAATCTTTTGTAACATAATAAATGTCTTTATTGTCACTTTTGATTAATTTTAAGCATCCTTGCTCAATACAAGTATATTTTTTCCACAGAAATACAATTGTATTGACCTTAAAAGTTTGAACTGTACTATATTTGAACTGATTAGAAGGTCATTGTGTACCATGAATGTAATGTAAGTTGCTTCAGATGAAATCTATTAATGTAAATATAAATGTACTGTAAAGGCAATGTAAGATATATATGGAAATAATTTATTATACTACCATGGTAACACCAACAAACAAGTTTGCATGAAATAAGTCTTGTGTGGTTTAAAAATCACAATTGTTTTTAAATGGAATCATCATTATTTTTTTTTATTAATTTGGCTCATAGTCTTTAATCAGACAAATTCCCCCCCTCTTGCAGCAACATCTCTGCTCTGATGCATTTGTTCTTGTTCCAGAAGCCGTTTCCCTCAGAAATATCCGACACAATAGGGAAGAAAGGACGATAGCAACTTGAGTTTCATGCCGACTTTAAAACCTTGGCCAGTTAAAGAGATCTAAAAGCTATAATGTATATGATTGATAGGACGTTCTAAGTCATTGCAAAAGACAGCTTTTTTAATTAGCAGTTTCTTTTGTCCACTTTCCATTGCAAGCTTCATTTGTGTAGTCAAAGGGAATCATGCATTCAGCTGCTGTTAACAAAAACACATTCTCATTCAGTCTGGTACAATAGTTGTTGTTTGTGCGGTTGGCATATTAGATTTGGTGATTGGGATTTTTAAACAACCCAAGTCAAGGTTTGAGAAAGTTTGAGAAATTTACAAAAAACAAAAAAGCAGCCACATACAATAGCCTTACCTCATGCTCCGCAGGTCCCAGCCTCGGATGGCAGTGTCGTTGGCTGTGGCCAGCTGGGTGCTGTTGTGATGTGGGCTCCACTTGCCAGCGGTGAACTTCAGCTGCCCTTTGCCCTCTAAGGTCGCGCTGCTCGAGATCTGTGGGAGGAGAATCAATCCACATGCATCTCAATCATTGCCTGCATATTCACTTGCAATCTGCACAGTTTGCACTGGGAGTTTAATGTGAAGGGTGGCCTCGGCCTGGAAAGACCTTGTTGGCTCAACAATGAAGAACCTTCAGAGAAAATTAATACATCTTCAACGCTTGACAGTCCATTGGTGTTTTTGATGGAGGTGTTTGACTATATCAGAGAATGCAAACAAGATGTCCTTGATTGTTTATGATAAGATTTAATATAACTGATTAGCTTTCAGTGCCACTGGTTCTGGAAGTAACATCCAATTTGGCATTTTTTAACCAAAAAATGATTTGAAAATCTGACTAAATAACAAAGGTACAAGACTGGGAAAGGGCAGTCACGGTTAGAGTTAGATAGTTAGAGAGTCAGACTGGTAACCCTAAAGTTGCAGGTTCGATTCTTAAGACACCAGTAAATGACTGAGGTGAATGTATGTGAACTAACTTGGATGGGTTAAACGCAGAGGACAAATTCCCAGTATGGGTTACCATACTTCACATGTCGCTTCACTTAACACTTCGTACTTAGAGTCTTTAATGAGTGCTACAAACCCACAAAGCATTGTGAATGACAAATAAAAAAAATGATGAACTATAAAACTATTGATTTAATAGATAGTGTATAATATACTTCGAGTTTATTGCAAACAAATGCATATACAAAAATGAGAGCAGTGTTTGGGAATGGGCAGGTGATAAAGTGTTCTTATTGGCAAAGTTTTCTTTACAAAATCGTGGGTAATGTAGTTTTCACCATGAATTCCACTGTTAAAAATGGTTATCTAAAAATATACTCATTGCTTGCATTATAATCAAAGGATCAAATCATTATGATCTTTTTTTGATAAAATTCTAAGGCAGCATCACATGTATCCTTTACTAAGAAGAAACTCTGAATGCTGAGCGAAATCCTAAATTTAAATATATTAGTTTTTTTTTTAATTCAGTGACAAAAAGCAGCTGTAACAACAGCTTAATCAAATATAAAAAGAAATATTTTTGTGTTATACTGTATTTTAGGGATAGTACCATCTAGTATCATCCATTATCATGCTAAGATCACAGCAAAAATTGATTTTGCATTCAGTATTTAGCCTAGCCTTGCTTTCCAGCAAAATTATCAAAACATTCTAATATCAAGATAGATTTTCTTGAGATGCAAAATGTCATGATATTACTGTAAGTCTTGTTTTCTGGAACATGCTGCCTAACACAAGAATTACCCTCATTGGTTGTTGTGGAAGCTTAAATGTGCTGTGTAATACACGAGATTGAACGGCACTGGTTCTTAAGGAATCTCAAACATACTGCGTAACACGAGAATTAACCTTATTGTGTCACTTTAGGGATAGGGATGAGGCGAGGACTCAATGCAGGATATTAGGGATTTTATTATAATAAAAACAAAACAAAAAAGCTGAAACTAAACAAAAACTGAAAGCAACAAGATGAGACTAAACTGAGCTTGACAGACTTCACTTAACTTGAGCACAAACAAGACCAGAAGAAAGAGGGGAATAAATAGTGAACACACGAGGAAGGGCTGATGAGGGAAAACAGCTGGGGCAAATCAAACTATAATAAGGGAACAAAACGGGTGGGGTTACACAATTGACAGACATGACATGACACGAACGCGCAGCCAATGTGGACGCGCTTACTCGCGTGTCCACTTGAAACAAGACAAGACAGCCTGCAGCTAGTGAAACAAACTTGAACCGCGTGCTAAACACTACACACAGACAATAGAGAGCTTGTGCCCACTCACATAACAGAGCACTCAAGGACGAGCAAACACTCGTCCTGTGCGCTCACAACAAGGACAAATACACAAAGCATTGGTTTCTGAACCCCAAAACACAAACAGAACTAGAATCGGGGTCAAACACCATTCACCACACACAAGACACAAGGCTTGGGAGAGATCCAAACCACGCGCTCACAGAAAACATGAGACACAACACCAAGAAATGACGAGAGCGAATGGAGCAGAACCCTGACATATTGGTTCTTGCTGAAGCTCAAATGTGCTACGTAACACATGAGAATGAACCTCACTGGATCTTGTGGAAGCTCAAACATTGTGAGTTGCACGAGAATGAAGCCTAAAGCTTCTTGCTGAAGCTGAAATGTGCAGAGTAACATTGAGGAAGCTCAATCGTGCTGCGTAACACGAGAATGAACCTCATTGGTTATCGCACATCAAGCGATTATTTTAAATACTAACATTCATATTTCTTCATTTTGTTGTTCTACATTAAATGTATCTTGATTTAAGAATGATTAACTATTTGTACTGGAAAACAAGACAAAAATACTGAGTAAAAGTCAGTTCACACCAGGACAATAACAATGTAATTCTATAAATTGTCATGAATATAAAATAACTACACCACACAACTACAACAATAATGGCGCAGAGGAACAATATAGCTGGAATCCCTTTCAAAATGTCTCCTTTGGAGAAAACGCCCTAGTCACACGTAGACGTGAGCCTGGTGGCCGGTTCCTTTGTAGGATTCAGCGATATCCGAATAAAAACACTGGCAGACGCAGCGTGGTGATAAACACATCAACCTGAGCTATTCTGAAGAACAGAGGGATGAGCGGATGGGGGAGGATGATGAGTGAGTGTGTGTGTGTGTGTTGTGAGGACGGGGGCGGCATGAGGGAAGATTTGCATGAGGCAGATTAGCATTCTTCACGACACCGCTGGAATCTAGCTGTGCCGAGAGCTTTCCAAACATCCTCTCTCTCTCCCTCTTTCTGCCTCCCCCTCATTTCCCTCGCTCTCGTTTTTAATGGGCACGCTGCACTCAGCAGGCCTTGCCACTCGATAACCTCCCCTCGCTTTGCATGCAAAGCTGACATTAGAGGGACCTCATGGAGCGGCTCAGTGTGATGTCAACGACGGGCCTTTTCTCCAGCCTCCATTGGGAGCGAGAGTGTTTTCGCACGTGACGGCTCGTCAAGTGTCGAGTCAAGGTTATGCTCGCAAAGGCCTGTGACACCGCAGTCCGTGAGCGCATTAATTAGTAAAGACTACAGCTGATTATTAATGAACATTAGGTGCAAGGCCGTTTCTTACTCAGTGAACCTCCTACAGTTTAGACTATCGGGCTTTGAGTGCCTATGATTTCCAAACACATATGGATGGAACTGTGCAATGCAATGGAATTGGTCATGAAATGTAGCAAAATTTGGATGAATTAAAATCAGTACACTTATATCATGATATGAACAAGTGTCTGTGAATCTTAAACAGCATATAAGACTATTGCGATTGAAATATGAAATATGAAGAATGCGCTTCTCAAAGTAATAATATAACAGTTTATTAAAACATTAATTTTAAAGGAACCATTTTTTATATATGTTTTAATTGAAAGAGTAATTGAAAAACTTGTTGTGCCGCAAAAATGTAAGTAATTATTAAAGTTTCATTATATTCATAAAAAGTTAACTAAAATATGTTATGCATTCGTTTGATCACAAATGGTATTGGTATTATATAATGTAATAAATTTAAACATAAAACAACAAAAACTAAAATTTAAATAAAAATTTAATAATAAAATATATAGACTAGACAAAATTCAAATAAAAAAATATTTGAACTTTATTTTATAGAACTCAAAATATTAATAGAAAATTATATTGGAATCTCAATGACACTGAAATAACACTGGTCCATGGCCGGTCTGTTCTCATAATTTAAATGAATAGTTGATGAAAATTCTGTTATCATTCACTACTCAAAATGTGTCATTCCAAACCAAAATACCAAAAACTAAAGCAGAGCAAAACCATTCCAAGTCAAGCCAAACAAAAAACATTTCATGGCCATGTGTTTACTTGAAAATGATAAAGACTGGTATAGTTTAAAAGCTATTGTTATCCATTTTTTGCCCTCCAGAAGTCTTACAGTGTGTGATTTTTTTGTGTACTTTTTTGTGGTTGTTGTTTGTGTGTGTGTGCACCACAGAATAAAGAAAGAACATGATGACTTCTATTGATATGCAATGCCCGTGTCAATGCCAGCTGCAGTACTGAGAGAAGGACTGTAAAACACAGCAATTATGAAAATAATGAATCTCACCGTGGCCTTGCTGGAGCTCTCCTGAAGGTCCCAGAGCAGCACATGGTTGTCAGCCAGAGATATCACACGCTTTCCATCACCCATGGGCTCCCATAATACACTGCAGGACACATGAGAGAGAACATTGACCATTGCCGACCACAACTCAAAGCCATTTCATGGAAGTTCGTATTTCATACAATGTTTGAATGGTGCCTTTTTGCGTATGTCTGAAGAATGTTAATATGGCTAAGAGGTGTAGAGCAATTAACCAAACTACACAGTCTACATAGCTATTATCATTAGCTATCCAGACATCAGATGCAGATGATCGAGACACAACAGAAAACATCTGCGAGAGATAACAAGTGGCAAAGACAAGTTAAAATGTCATCTGCAATCAGGGAGAAAGTATTTAATATGGATATAAATCACAAAGATAATTAATATCTTAATAATAATAAGCATGAATCAGTGGCCAGTAAACAGAAGTTATGCATGTAAAACTATGCTTCTGATGCTACAGGCCTCTGATTCATACCTTGGAAACGTTTATGTTTATTATATATATATATAAAGTAAAGACCCAAGTAAAGACCCGAGGACCAGATATGTTGATTGAAGACCAGGAGTCAGAAGTGCAGTCAATAAAATAAATTTTAGTGAAGTTTAGTTTGCAGTTTCATCAGCAGAAGCTTCAGGTCTCACAAGGAGTTCATAGGCCGCCCCACATACAATAACATTGTTACAGCAATTATACTCTAACAGAGGGTGCTAACTACATCAATTATGACGGTTAAATGATTCTGGTTGGTTAAGAAAGAAAGAAAGATAAACAAAACTAGTAATTTTCCACCCAAAAGCAAATGGTCTCAAGCATATCTTCGTTGATCACATGGGTGACCTTCCATGTGGTTTGTCAAGAACAAAAAGTCATTCCGTCTCCTTATGGTGCCAGTTAATCACCTCACTAATACAGACCATATTAACACACACGCACACGCACACGCACACGCACACGCACACGCACACGCACACGCACACGCACACGCACACGCACACGCACACGCACACGCACACACACACACACACACACACACACACACACACACACACACACACACACACACACACAGCTTCTCCTAGGCTGAACTCCAAATATCAACAAAGACTCCCAAAACATTCTGATAACATGTTCTACCTGTTGAGAAGTGCTGACAATATTCATCCTTATTCTATGGAAAAATACAGAAAAGTAAAGAAAGGCTTTAAGTAATAATTGGTTACATAGGTGATAGACTGAAGTGTACAAAAAAAAGAAAGAATATAAACAATGGAATCCGGTTATGTCGACGGCCTCGGGGGTTGCAAAAAGATAACAGATGATCGAGATAACCAACAGCCAATATGGCGATTTATTTGATGAAGCGATTGGCATGTTATAAAAATGTACATACACTGTATTTGTTTGCTAACAACAAAAGTCATATGTGCACCAACTAACAGCAGAGATTTACCAGTATACAATAAAAAACACCTTTGATTCTCGATAAAAACCTTTAATTACCGTATATTCTCCAACATTGCAAACATAATTTCGTTCACAGCTTAAACAGTCATAACACTGTACTAGATTACATACTTTCTTGCGTTCTGCCTGTCTAATGTGCTTTCTCAACAAATTCGGCTTCGTCCCGTCTTTTAACAACCAGGTTCTTCAATCCGCAGCGGTGCTCAGCAGAACTCAGGTATAAGAATATATTTCCAAGGTATGATAATATATATAAAGCTGTAGCTTTGCTGGTCGGTTTCTTCAGATCAGATCTCCACATGGAGCACCAACTGTTGTCTAACTCCTTGTGCATACAAAAATCTCACTGGATTATTACAATTAATGGAAAAACTAATGTTTTGAAATGTAAACTCACTAAAGCAAAAAATAAAAATTTCTGTCTTAAAATCAATATTTTTGGGGTGAAATTATAAATTCAATGAACAATATGCAGGGTTTTATTTTAATTGACGGGATGTGATAATATACTAAAAAATTAATGTGAAATGATTCAACAGTTGATAGCCTCAATTGCTCCTAAGGGTATGATGAATAATGAAGATATTTGAAATGAACATCTAATCCAAGGAATTATTAAATAATATCTCTAAATTTGTATCTTAAAAGTATACACGGAATATAAATAAAACGAACCAGGAATAAGTGTATATTTGATGCTTGGGTAAATGGTAAATGACTCAAGTTCGATCTGAGGGAAGAAGGCAAAGGAGGGGCGGTGTTGCGAAAGACTCCATGTGTAGCAAATGTCCACAATATAAAAAGGTGTGCGAGCATTGACTGGCCTCCAAACATTGCAGAGATTACTCCGTCATTACTGAAAGTATTGACTGACCTATATAACACAGTTTCGTTCCTTCTCAGGCTCCAATTGATCTAGCAGCGGTGGCTCTGATAACCCATCACACAGCCATTAGCCTGTCTCACGCTGCCATCACCGCACGCTCAGCACGTCCTGTGCACAAATACTCACAAATGCTCCATTGCCCACAAAGTGCTCAATAGGCATTGATTAAGAGGCGTCCACCAGCTTTCACAATGAAGCACTTCTATTCTGTGAGACGAAAAAAACAAAAACAAATCAGGAGGTCTTTTTTTGGTGGGGTACATTTTTCAATGGTATTTTGTCTATTTTCTTCAGGGGAGCGTAAATGGGAATGTTTTCAAAATTGGCACATTTGTATTTGAGAGAGAGAACATAGAAAGTTTCTGAAAGGCAGGAACATTCCCTAAACTGCACTTTAACACCCTTCTCACATTGTATTGTGCAACACCAAAGATAGTGTGTTGTTGTGTTCGGCAAGAACCATGTAAGAATCAGGGACTTGAGGAAGCAGCTGATATCACAACAACAAACACATTATGAGACCCTCATTACCACTTAATCCATACATACTATTCAAATGCATTAAGAGTCAATATGAAGGTCCATAAGATAAACTCAATATGATCAACTAACATTGACTGTGTGGCTGCTTTATGGTTTACAGTGCAAGGAAAATTAAATCAAGAACTTGCAGCCAATAATCTATTTTCTCCTTATCCAGCTTCTTCTATTTCATGACTAGATTAGTGCAAATCACACATTCTTTGAGCACATATAAAATGCCTGCAACTGACTTTTACCTAACCTTTGGATCATCAATTCCATTTGAGCCTCTACACTGGCTGCCAGTAAGTGCTGAACTGTGGTGAGTACGGCGGGTTGCCAAGGGCCGAGGGAGGAGCGAGCGACGACAGTGAAGGACGAGAGAGGACCAGGGCTGGATTTACGTAGTGTTTTTTGCTTATGTGTGTGGGCGGCAGTCGTCCACGAGGGGCTGCCACCATTACTTTTATTTTGCGTTTATTTATTTTAGAATTAAAGTTATTTAAGGTTTGCTGGTTCCCGCCCCCTCTTCACTTCACTCTTCGAAAGCCAGGAGGAAGGAGGGACACACTGTAGGAGAGACCTCACAGCTGGGAGGGATCGCGGTGCTGAGAAAGCAGCAGGAAGGAGTGAAGGACCAGAGCAATGGATGATCATGTGGGATGGAGAGCTCGCTGCCGTGCACCTGGGACGAGGTGGGGTGGCTGCTGTCCAGGATGGAGTGGAGGAGTTGCCCTGTCCGCCTGAGGGCCATTGCCAGCTGCCGTCCGCCATGACGCGTACTCGCAGGGAACAGGGACTCGCTGCCGGCTGCGCTTGCCAGGAGGCAGAGTGTTGGGCTGAAAACAAAGCAGTGTCCAATGGTGGCGAGGAAGAACATCTCGGACTGAGAGCCAGCGTGTCTGGGAACTAGACCAAGGATTGGTCATATTTTCCTCTTTCCCCTCTCTCGTCTGTCGCTCCTCATGTAACCGTCTCTTTTTCTCTCAACTTGTCTGTCCTTACCCTCAGGTGCCGCCGCCACCGTGATTGGGTAGAACACCCTCTCGTTGTTAGTAACTTTCAATTTGTGTTTATCTATTTTACAATTAAAGATTTTAAAGGTCTGCCGATTCCCACCTCCTTCTTCCCCTTCATTCTTCATTATATGGACCTAAATCAATGACTAGCATAGCCTTGAAGAAAAACTGTTGGGTAAATCCCAAACAACCTTTACCTAAACCAGCATACACTTTGCCTGCAAGCCCTTTATCAACAGTCACAGGCCAAATCTTTCCCCACGGAATATTTTCCTACCATTGGCTTCTTTCAAATGATCCTCTCAAAAGACCAGGACCTCATCTCCAGAAGAAGGACCTCAAAGACCAGAGGAATGTCTGGTTTCAAAGAACAAACATAAGTTACTTAGGATGTTTTCACACTTGTGTGGCATGTTTGGTTAGATTAAAATTGCTCTGATAAGTGCGGTTTATTTAAAGTGTGAACACTGCAATCCAAACCCCGCTGCACATCAAAAAAGCAGAAAGAGAGCATTGAAAAGATGAGTCTTGATTCACTACAAACAACAACAAACAACACGGTTTGAATGAAATATAAACGCAACACAAGCAAAAGACATGAAAACAAACCAAAAACTGTATGCAGCCCTAAAAACTACAGAATGCTCATGCATACTTTTCTTTCCTAATCATAGTCACAGTGTTGCCTATCACAGTTCGGTACAGAAACCGAAGTGTAAACACACCCATAGTCATATCCATTAAGACCTGCCAGTCATTTAGTGACGCAAGGACTTATCAGGTCCTGGTTTCTGGTCCTGGCAGTTCATCAGTTCTTCTAAAAGTGTAAGCAATCTCCAGCCTTCCAACCGCAGCATGGGTATCTTTGGTCATCTGGTCTCCTTGTACTGCATTACCTTGACCTCCAGAGACGTTAATGACAGTCGTAGCTTCATAGCTCTGTTGAAAGCTGCAAACCTGCTTACCCAATCACACATACCAACAACAGTCAAAATACTCTTGGATGCCATGCAGGCCTTCCAGGCAGACGTGACTGATTGACTGCTGTCAACCAACCTATCAGCTTGTGACAGATGAACTGCTGTGGCCTTCAGGCTACTGCCGAACCATTGAGAACATTACTTTGACACACAGTCCCCATGTCCTCCTTAAAACCTGCCTTTAGAAAAGCCCAGTTTGCTCTGATTGGTCAGCAGGCCCCAGTCTGCTGCTTAAAGTGTGTGTCGGATACATAACATCCCTTACCTTAGCCGTGTGTCAGCTACGCTATGGGATTAGTTTTGCCATCTCAGTTTAAGCAAACTGGATAATGACAGTCAAGGACAAGCTGATCAGCCAGAACCTTCTTCTCAAGTACAACATGTGCGGGACGTTTCACAGCAGTAGTTTTTATTTTATATGTCTCTTAGATTTCAGATGTGATGATATATGTAATTTACAGCATGGTGAAACTGTATGTCCATTAACACACTGATCAGCATTGAACTGCACAGTTCAGGAACCAGTCGTTAGAAAAATGGTGACAACACAACAAAAGCTTGTAGTTGTACTACTAAGAAATAGTGTTAAAATGTATTTTAACCACTGATTGTTTAGTTCCTCTGCCATGTCTATGTAATGATGTTTTGCCCTTGCAGTAAAAAAATACGCCGTATACTCTTTCCAGCCTTATAACGAGCAGTTCATCAGTTCGTCTAGCCTTTTGACGAGTCAAACTAGCCAGCAAGCGGACATTATGCAACTATATTACATGGTGATGGAGCTACGTCACAGAAAAAATGGCAGAACTACAGATAAGATGTTTAGGGCAAGCGTTTTCTGTTTGAGAGATTAACTCACTTTGTGCTTTTTAACTCTGCAGATAACGGAGAGGAAAAAAAACAACCAAAAAAAGCATTACAGATCCCCTTTAATTTATCATTTCAATATCATACCATCACTCTTATTCATCCAGTCCAACTTTTGTTGTCATCTATTGCCCTTCAGGTCAGCTGGGCATCTTCCTTGTGAATTGCTAGGTATTCTCCTGTTCTCTTTCCAAGAGAGTAGTTCTCCTCTTGTAGCCCTGGCTGACTTCAACATTCACCTGGACAAACCTCAAGCAGCTGACTTCCTAGCTTTTCTAGCTTTGACCTTACAAGGCGGCACACTTCTTAGTTTCTTAGTTTCTATTTAGTTTCACACAGCTAGTTTCTTGGTGTAACCTTTGTGCTCCCCGATTCTCTTTGTGACCATTGGAGCAAGCTTGGTGCTGCAAAGAGCTATTGGCACAAGTCAAAAGATCGAGCTAATTTGAGCCAGTATCAATGCCAGTATCTCTCCTTTTTCTCCAAATGAAGGTTATTAGCACTATGGAAACCCGCAAATTGTTCACATTATTCTCATCTGTCCTTTGTGTTCCCACTATCTCTCTGACTGCTGATAATTTAGCCAACTTTTTCACTCATAAGTTAGTTACCATCAGCAACCAGTTCTATACACCACACATTCACAACCAACCCCCAACTTTCCTTCTTCTGTCCTCTCACAGAGGCTGATGTCTCTACTGTATATGATTTAATTTCAGTTTGTCCTATAGCCTGATCTAATCAACAACAGATCTTCTGCAAGAGACCTCGCCAATGCTGTTAGCTGCCTGACAGTGATTCAGTCTTAACTCACAGGCAAAATCTTTTCTATAAACTCACTGGGATTGATTAAAAAGGTACAAACTGAGACAGTGTAAAGACAGGAGGAGCTTGTAGTAAACCTATCACAGTTACGCAGATGACATCTCTATCACAGCTAATACTGTCACTCCACTGTCTTGAGATGCAAGATGGCGCCAGTGTGTGTGGCTTGCCGTTTTACCCTGCAAACACTGTGTGTGTTCGTGCTGTTTGTTTCACTCGTTATACAAAATGTCGACTCTTTATTGGTGTATGATCGCCAAACTTTGCTGAATATCCAACTTTCTGCCAACAAACTCATCCACTTTGAGTAAAATGGACATAGGACATTGCCTCCATTCCTATCGGAGATTCCAGCTCATCTCTCCCGCTTCCCGGCTCTACATCATCGGCGTAAGCGTCATCGTCGCCGGGGAAAACGCAGTGGACGTCTGGTGAGGATGAAAGTCTGCTTGCCGCACCTTTCCATTCGTTTCTGGGCCGAGTGTCGAGCGGGGCTCTGCCTCTCTTCTCGCCGATCGCTGGACCCAATCGGGGCCTGCCTGGTACCTGTCATCGGCCCGGATGAGGCGTTCCAGCCCCGTACACCTTGCTCACCTCGCCGCCAACGTGGAGTGAACCAACGAGACTTGCGGCTTCTGCGCCGGGTTTCTCTTAAGGACATTACTGTGGATCTGCCGGCTCCTGCCAGGTTTGGCCTAGTAAATGCTAGATCTCTAGCAAATAAATCTTTCATTTTAAAGGATTTCTTCACAAATCGGGGATTGGATTTTCTCTGTGTGACTGAGACATGGTTGAGTGTTGGTGAGTCCAGCGTTTTCTCTGAACTTCTACCGCTTGATTGCAGCTATTTAAACTCCCCGCGAGCGTCGGGACGAGGAGGAGGAATTGCAACTGTTTATAAGAACATCTACAAATGCAAACAGCTATCGCTATCATCAGCATCAAGCAGCTTTGAAGTCTGAGTTTATTTGAGTTGGGTCGTCGCTCTCACATAGTGTTGGTTGCAGTGTTCTATCGGCCTCCCAAATACAACAAGGATTTTATAAATGACTTTTCTGTTTTCCTGGCTGATATTATGCCTAGATATGACCACATCCTCATTATTGGGGATTTCAATGTCCATGTCTGTTGTCCTGAGAGCCCAATGGCATTGAACTTTCTCCATCTTATTGACTCTTTTAATCTCAAGCAGTTTGTGTCTGGACCCACACATGAACGTGGACACACACTTGATCTTGTCTTATCATCTGGTCTGTCTGTTTTTAATCTATAGGTCTGTGATGCAGTTTTCTCTGACTATATGCCTATATTATTTGAGATTCCTCTCCCTTGCAGTACATTCGAACCTCGCGCTGCTGCTCGGCCCTGTCGAGTTATTAACCCCTCCACTGCCACTCAGTTCTCATCTGTTTTTAGTCAACATTTTGCCATACCTGAAAAACTACACAATAACCCTGAGGAGCTATGCTCTTGGTTGCATTCCAGCTGCCAAACGGTTTTAAATACTGTGGCTCCTTTGAGAATCAGGCACCCAAAAACTAAATCCGAGCCATGGATGAATGACACTACTCGCGCTGTCAGACGAGAGTGTCGTAGAGCTGAGCGCAAGTGGAAAAAGGACAAACTGCAAGTTTCTTTTCAAATGCTGCGGGACTGTTGGCGTCAATATCAGACCACTGTGAAAGATGCTAAAAGGAAACATATCTCTGAGATAATTCTGTCAAATTGTAATAAGCCCCGTGTTTTATTTTAAACTATAGACTCAGTTCTTAATGTTCCACAATTCCACAATCCATCAAAAAAAGTTTGTTTTGATGCCTCCCCGGCTGTCTGTGTGTGTGTGTGTGTGTGTGTGTGTGTGTGTGTGTGTGTGTGTGTGTGTGTGTGTGTGTGTCTCTATAGCAATTAAAAACATGTTTTTCCATTGTTATTAGCACTAATAAGGGAGTTTTTTATAATAAGGGAGCCGGAACGGATTATTTTTTTTCTGTTATTTCTTATGGGAATTTGTTTTTTGAGATACAAGCAATTTGAGTTACGAGCTCGTCCTGGAACGGATTATGCTCGTATCTCAAGGTATTACTGTAATAGTTGGGTTTTTTTCTTGTCTTTTTTATTTTTAGACCAGATAACATTTTAAGCAGTCATATGTTCTCACCTATAGGGCATGTAGTCATATTTCACTTCCATTATTTCAAGTAAATAAAGTAAAAAGTATACACTGCAATAGTGAAACAAAGTCGTATAACTGTACTAGATTAATAAAAAATTAATCTTCGGAAAATTATTCTCTGAATTCTAAGTTGAAGACGTGGTAGGTCCACTCTCCCCTACATGCATATAGGCCTATTTAATTTAGTTTATTAATTTGCTACTTTTTTGTGGTGAGGCCAATGAAAATTTTTGGCAGGGCAATTGAAACCACTGGCCCAAACGGGCCAGCAGAGAAGAATCCTTAGCGTTTGAATGAGCCCTGAGCCCTTTTAATCTGACAGCATCCGCTGTCCCCTGTCAGACGGATGAATGATGGGGGAAAACGAGGTTACTAGGAACATCTTCAATCAAGCAATTTCTGAAGTCAGTGCAAATGGCTGCTGCAAACCTCATTTGCGCTTATGCATATTGAAACTTGCAAAATGTTGCACCAAGTTTGGCCCCAAAAGACTCAGATGTGCAATGTGTGAATTTTGAATTCTGTTTTAAACAAAAGCAAGTTTTGGTGGTATGGAAAAGATTAGCTGGGTCACTATCACATCATAGAAGAAATTAAGTCAGATGTCAGAGCATGATTTTCATTTTTGCATGCTTGGCCTTTTATGTATCCAATTCAGTGAGGAGGAGATCTGAATTTGTGGAAATGTTTAGCAAAATTACATTAGTATATGCAACTCCCTCGTCTGATGTATGGGAGTATGATGGCCTGCCATTTCAAAACACAAGCAGGATTTTTTTCTTTAATCGGTGTTGCGAATTATTGTGCACGAAATAAAGCTGTGTGTCTGAGACAAAAGAAATAGGCGGAGGTTGAAAATAAAACTGAACGGATGGGTGCGTGAAATACAGTGCAAATAGATTTCTGTAGCATCTAGAAAAGAACAGAACAATAGATTGAAGGGTGGCAGAGCCAAAATGCTGCAAGAGACAGAGACAAAGCGAGGCAGAGGAGAGAGAAATGGAAATAAAAGCCATGACGAGAAGGATAGCAAAGCTAGGAAAGAGGGAGGAGAATGGGGAAGCTGCAGGGCTAAATCGATAGCGTGTGGCGTACCAGGCCGCGCTGCCGTGGGCCGTGTTGTCAAGGTGACAGAGAAGCTCCAAGGTCTGCGGGTTGTTTGATGAATCATCGGGGGACTCGTGGCTGCCTGATTCCCATTCTGCGGGCATCCTCCACACCGCCGCACATGTGAGCACACGACTCTCAGACGCTGCCGACAGGAAACACACACACAACACACGGTCAGAATCTCACATAAGCATGCATATACACAAGACACGCTTAAAAACAGCCGCACCTCCATTTTAATCTGAAGCACAGCGAGTGCACAACTACCAAAACCAAAACTAAAATTTTAAAATGCACACCATCATGTGAATACATTTGATCACATTATTGGAGGGTTAATGCACTATTGGGCATTTGAATATGGTTGGTGTCTCATGCCGTATGAGGAGCACAGGGACGTGCCGCTTTGCTCTCGGAGTGGCGTGTACTGCCTCTGGAGGCCAGATCACTCATAGCACCTTTGATTTCACACACTCTTCTTCCAGAGTGGTGAAGATCAGTACCTGTCACAAGTTTGGAAACATACAATGTTTTAATGTTTATGAAAAATGTCTCTTCTGCTCGCCATTCTTACATCAAGAAAACAGTCAAATCAGTCATATTGACAGTCAATTTAAAATGATTGTTTTCTATTTTACTAAATGTAAAAACGCAATTTATTTCTGTGATTCAAGCTGAATTTTCAGAATCATCAATAGAGTCTTTCATGTTTCAGAAACAGAAATTATTCTAATATGCTGATTTGCTTCTCAAGAAATATTTATTATTATCACTGTTGTTGTTCAATGTTGAAAACAGTTTTGTTGAACAAATTATACCATTTAAACATTTGTGGCAAGATAAAATACATAATATTTTATGGATGAATTAAATTGAACAAATGTTACAGTGAAGACATAATATTTATAATGCTACAAAATATTTCCATTTCAAATAAATGCTTTAATAAATACATTTACAAAATGTAAATAAATTCTGTTCATTTTGAACAAAGGATCCTGAAAGAATGACACTAATTTCCACACAAATGTGAATTAACTGTTTTCAACACTGATAATAATCATAAATTTCTGTCAAGCATCAAATTAAATGAGAATGATTAGTGAAGGATCATGTGACAATGAAGACTTGAGTAATGATGCTGAAAATACAACTTTAATCACAGGAATAAATGACACTTTACTATATATTCACATAGAAAACGGCTGTTTTACACTGATATAATATTACACTGTTTTACTGTATTTATCCTCTAATAAATTCAGCTTTAATCACAGGAATAAATGACACTTTACTATATATTCACATAGAAAACAGCTGTTTTACACTGATATAATATTACACTGTTTTACTGTATTTATCATCTAATAAATTCAGCTTTAATCACAGGAATAAATGACACTTTACTATATATTCACATAGAAAACGGCTGTTTTACACTGATATAATATTACACTGTTTTACTGTATTTATCCTCTAATAAATTCAGCTTTAATCACAGGAATAAATGACACTTTACTATATATTCACATAGAAAACAGCTGTTTTACACTGATATAATATTACACTGTTTTACTGTATTTATCATCTAATAAATTCAGCTTTAATCACAGGAATAAATGACACTTTACTATATATTCACTTAGAAAACAGTTCTTTTGCATTGATATAATATTAATTATACAGTAATTAAATACAATACAAACTATGATCTAATAAATTCAGCTCTAATCACAGGAATAAATTACATTCACAAAAGGAAACAATTATAACTTGCAAAGATTTCACAATATTACTTGTTTTACTGTGTTTTTTTATCAAATAAATGCAGCCTTGGTGAGCAAACGAGATGCAAATTTGTACGTTTTCCAAACTTTTGACAGTTATCAGATTTGGAAATATTGAAATGACCTTAAAACATTTTTTAAAATAACAAGGTTTGATTTGTTAACAGTAGTTAACATGAATAAACAATCAATAAAAAACAACCCACTTTTAACGCATATTTAACTTTATTTATAAAATGTGTTTCAACATTTAACAGTACATCACAATGACATGAACTAGTGAACAGTTAGTTCAAACAAAGATTAGTAAATATTGTAAGAATTGTCCATTGCTAGTTACCAGTCATTAATGCAGGGGTGCTCACACTTTTTCAGCATGGGAGCTACTTTTGAAATGACCAAATCAAAATGATCTACCCATTATATTTATTGAGAAATATATTGAGGAACTTATGTTGATGAATAACCACATATGTTGCTCGCTTTTCGGTGGGAATTCAGTGTCGTATTTTCCATGAAGAGTCCGAAAATGCCGCTCCACATTTCCCTTCTTTGGTATTGCGACGGCAGACTGGCAGACGAGACAAACGCACTTTGAAAATGTCATCGTGAAAAAAAAAGTCCTCCTCCCATTCCGTATGAAAGTGATACGTTTTTTTTCTTCGTACTTGGTCCAGCTCCCCCACTCATTTTTATACCCTATCTTACGTTTAAGAGGAAAAAACCGAGAGAAAAATTAGGATGTAACTAACGACTAGCTTGTTAGCTTTGCAGCGCTCAGGGGTGTTGTTTGTTTGAGCACAGTGACCTAATTGTACAGAAAAAAATCAGATGTCATCTGACTGGTTGTCCTGTGTATCAATCAAGTGACAGGATGGCTGATACACTGACGTCTAGGTTTTATTCAAAACAACTCAACTTTATTTGTATAGCGTCAGTTCATGACAATGTCACCTCACCTTGTCATGCGATCTACCAATAGTACCTTGGAGATCGACTGGTAGATCGTGATCGACATATTGAGCACCCCTGCTTTAATGCATTAACCAACATCAACTAATGTTAAATTATTGCTGTCATCTGGAAACTGCAAACCTAAATGCAAAATAAGCAAATAAAAAGCCACTGATTAAGGATTTTCTAATATATTTACTGAACAAATGAACAGTTTTTACATTTCTGTACTTTATCAGGATATTTTCATTATGGGAAACCATAATTTTAAGTGTTTTATCTTTGTTTTTACTTACGGTATAAACAAAATCAAAATGTTATCTGGAAAAAAAGAAGAAAAATAGTGTTCAGAATAAGTGCACTCTCATAGTGTTCCTGCTTCCTCTGGTGTAATGAGCGATTTGGGAGACATCCAAAAAAAGCACATTCTGCATCAGCTGAAAAGTGTACTGCTAGTTATGAGTTACAGATAAAACCTTTAGGCAATACTCACACATGTACAACAACATTTGTGTATTCTCTCAAGTATTTTTAAAAGTTTATAACTCATACTGTAAAAAAACACACACAAAAAAACAACAACTGGCGACAACTATTGTACAAATTTTAACTGTGATTGACAGTAGAATTAATTAAATTAAACACATTGAACTTGAAAAGTTGTGCATATTATGGAAGCCAGTTTCCACCACGGTTGAGAAAGGGAAAAAAATATTAAGTCGAAATAATGGCTTAGTATCTCGACATAAAGAGAAACTTACTCGAAATAATGACTTAACTTCTCTGTTTCTCCGCATGGTCAAAGCGTGTAAATGCGAGATCACAGCAAACATGACAAGTTCTGTAAAAACTGCTGTCTTCGTTAAAGTCGTGTAATATATAAAATGCAATCTATAGCAACATGAATTATAAATTATCAGTATATTTTGCACACTTTTCCATGTGCATAGGAAGGCATGGAAGTGGAACAGAATTAAAGCGAGGTGAGGTGGTTATTAAGCGAGGCGGTTACCATGATATCGAGGAGCTGGTGAAAACTGTTGCATCAAAAATGCACGATTTACAAAACTATCGGATTAACGCTGGATTTATTCGTTAGGTTTATTCGTTAGGTTTAAGTGTAACTTCGTCATAAAATGCATGAGTACATGTGTTAATATTAACGCGAATTTCGCGTATGCTCTTTGATGTGCAGGTTCATCATAAAGAGTCACTATAATACAATAAAATACTATACAATAATATAATACATCTTATATAACAAATATATTTGTTATAAATGTAACAAATTATATATACTATAATTCCTCTGTTTGAAATCCATGGATCACTGTGCTGCTGCTTGTTCATACACAAAAATACAAACGAATAAAATATTAAATACTATGGAATCCCCTCTTATATAGTGATGATTTATCTTTCATGTTCTTTAATTATATTATTGATTATCACACTGACTTTAACAGCTGTTTTACAGAACGTGTCATGTTTGCTGTGATCTCGCATTTACACGCTTTGACCAGTGGAGAAGCACGAGAGGTTAAGTCATTATTTCGAGAATGTTTCTCGTTATTTCGAGATACTAAGTCATTATTTCGACTGAAATAATCTTTTTTTTTCTCAACTGTGGTGGAAACGGACTTCCATACACATATAGACCTATCCATATAACCATTAACATACAAATCACTTTCAATCCTCATTATCTAGGATAAAACGTCCTATAAAACATGCATGTCCAAAATAGCAATTTATATAAATAAATGGTAATAAATTATTAAATAAAAGTGCATCAATTTAATTTATTTTACTTTCACTTGCTAATGATCTATGGGTTTGTGTACATTGTCTGATTCGTATGAGCAGGTGTAAAGGATTTAATGCGATCGCTGTAAACATAAATACTACAGTGACACTCCTGCATCTACGGCATGATGGATGCGCTGGCATTGCTGGAGGACTATGCCAATGGCAGTTGGTGTTGCCATATCCCAATGCCAATGGCAACACACTCTGTCGGTGACTGGCGAGCCTTTTTTCCCCCCACTTTTAAGTCGGACCTCTTCTTCTTTTATTTCGGGAACCGTCTGGTCAGCTGAACCAACTGCATTTACAGTGGCTGTCACATGCTGCCATTCCACACTTTTTTGTGTGTGTTAGTGACGCCAATACTATGGCTACCAAACAAAATAAATGTCCTTTCCTCCACCTCTGTCACAAGAACCTCTGTTTCAGTGTCTGTGAAATTTCCATTGGTGCCATTTTTACTCATAAAGAACCTCTTGCTCCTTTATATTAATATGCACGGCATTATTATAATAATCATGAGCTGTTTTGCATGGACTATATATGGTTGAAAGGGGGTGGGTAAAGGGCGGGATGTCGATTTTTTTCACGTGCGCAAATTATCAGTTAGACTGTGATTTATAAATGGAAAACTGCATGGTGGTGTGCGTGCGCACGGTTTTATAAGTCTCAATTTTTGTTTGCGTAAGCCATTTTTTGCTTTTGGGCGCACGTAAACTTTTAGTAAGGATCCTACGCACAGTTTTATAAATGAGACCCCAGGTCTGAACTATTTATGCTGTGTTTTTATTATGTTTATATGCAATGTTCGTCCATGAGGGGCTGCCGCTTCACTTTCGTTTTGTTGTTTGTTTATTTATGATTAAAACTTTACGTTGATCTCCTTCAAAACTTAAAATATTACAAGTAAATAAAATTGCCCTGTTAATAATTAAAGACTCCTTGGCTGGAAAGTAGTTGTGTTACACCTGTTCTGTTTCACGCTAGTCACTCCCCATATATTTAAGCCCTGAGATTTCCTAAATTCTTTGTCTGTTATCGTCAGCGTTTATCTTACTCCTGCAGTTTTTCCAAATTGGATTTAATAAAGACTGTTTTGTGCCACACAACAGTCGTGACAGTGTTAAATAACAGGAAATATTACACTAAACGTTCCAGTCCACTTTAATGACAACGAATAGGAAAAGAACCCAAATTATTTCTATAAAATATAAACATATATGATAAAAAACGTAATATTTTATGGATTAATTAAATTGATCAAAAGTTACAGTGAAGAAATAATTTTTATAATGCTACAAAATCTTTCCATTTCAATTGAATGCTTTAACAAACGTAATAAATACATTTAAAAAATGTAAATAAATTCTGTTCATTTTGAACAAAGGATCCTGAAAGAATGACACACAAATGTGTATTATATTTCATATTTTAACTGGAAATGATCTTTTAGTGTAAGTTATATGGTAATTCATGTTTTTACACACAAAAAAAAAAAATCACCTTTAAAGGCTTTTTTGCCTTCAATTTTTAAGTATAATAAAATTGTATACAAGTAATATAAACTTATTTTGCCAAGCTAAACCTCAAACTAAAATTTGAGTGTTTTGCAGTAAAATGACATTTGACGCAAAGCATACATGACCAGCTGACTTGCAGTTAATCAACTAAGAAGATTTACTGTAGCACACAGTAATTGTCTGTAGAAATGATGTAATGATGATAAAAAACATGTTATCTCTGCATTATTCTATATGAAGCAAATTAACATCAGTTTTATTTAAGTGCATGCAAAAGAATTTGAACATCCGTTTTCAAGAATTCTAAAGAAATTTCTGTAATTTATCAAAGTATTTTCATTACGGGGAAACTTTTGTTTGTACTCCACTACATATAAAGCAATTTAACTTAGATTTGACATCACTACATTCAATAATAAATTAATAAATAACATGAAGTTATTACAGAATGAAGTATTTAAATATGGAAATTAATCATTTGCTGCCTCATTGATGAGAACACACATAAGATCAGTTTTACTGTTCATACAAAAAATAAAAAATAAAGAGGTGAAGATCTGTCTTCAGTATTTACAGGTTTTACAGTCAACTGTGATGAAAGCTTTGAAAAATAGCTACATTTGTTATGTATATAGTTAGAGTTTGTTGATGTATACAGAGTAATATTCACAAATCCACTAATATAGTTTGGTATATTTCGTTCTGCAGTTCTTTTCACCTAGTAAAGCCATTGCGAAGCCTGTCGCTGGTGCAGTGGAGCACGAGCACATGTTAGCATCAGAATCAGCGCTGTTCTGAGATCAGATAAGTCAGCGCTCAGCACAGCATAAGGTGGCGGGAGGGTGATGATGGAGGCAGACTCTGTGCCGCCCGGCTACTCCATTAGCTTGAATGTCACGGTAATTACATTCCTCTTTTGAACTCCACTGTGACATCTTGCACATTGGCCTCATCATAATGAAGATCGAAGGAGAAATGAAAAAAGTCATCTCCTAGTTCTCACTCAGAAAAGAAATGTTCTCCACTATGAGAACTGTCAGTAACCAGCCATGGGCGTCAGTTGTATAAACACGGGATTTAATTAAAATTTTCACTTTCATTTGTTTCGTCATGTTTGTGTACAATTTTTAATTGCCTCGAGGCGAGTGCAAGAATGTGTCATATGTTGCGTTAACAGCCCGTGTGACATGAGCGTGCGAGTGAACCCACAGCACATATAAAGGGCAGAGTCTTCTGTGAGCGGTCGTCCACCATGTTACACTGAAAAATTATTAAATGAAAAGCGTGTAAAAAAACAAGTGCAGCGGAATCGTAAATGAAACATCATGCACATAACTTATTGAGAAATATCCAAATCAAAATATCTTAAGACATCACAAAAACAAGCTTGTGATGGAAAAAAGGCATATGTGATTGAACACTGAAGCATTATATATAATCTTCTCAGAATACATTACCACGAGTTAACATGTTTACAAAGGACTTCAAATTATCAATATTATACCAGACTTTATATCTGCCTGTACGCATCAAACGAGACCAAGCAAGCCTGGATCCGCTGAGTTTTGGGCAATTGTTTTATTTTTTTAAAGCGTTTTCCCATTACTTTCAATTGCAATTGCTTTCATTGCACACACACACAAAATGCTGGCATAATGCATCCCGATTTCAACTGAATAATGACACTACTGTCTTTTTAGATCTGCTTTACAGCAGCGCTGAACTCTGTTTGCATCACTGAATCATGATTTTCCTGTTTATCGCTCTAAAGGTGAAAGAAACAATCCGCATCGCATGAAGCGTAACAGAGTATTTTTCTATAGGTCAAACTGTGGAGCGTGGCACTAACAACACCAAAGTCATGGGTTTGAGTCCCAGGAAAACATGACCGGATGAAATGTGTGCATCAATTCAACGTAGACCTTCAATTCAAACCGGACTTGAGCTGAAATGAGCTGAAATGACTTGCACGGCACATTAGATTATAAAATTCAAGGCAGCAACAGTTTTTTAAGTTTAATTAAGTGGATTTTTTTTGTATAAAGTAAATGATCAAATAAAAAGTTACTGAATATTTAAAGCCAAAATGAAAAGGCAGAGGGAGAACATCTTTCAAAAAAAAAAAAAAGCATGCTGTTTAATTTATGCTTAATTTAAGTCTTACTAAGACTAGGAGGGTGCATAAAGAAGTGAACACAGTTCATTTTGACTTTAAAGATGACCTATTATGCTTTCTTCAGTGTGTATTGTTCCTGTTTGTGCATGAAAAAGCTCAGCAAAGTTTCAAAGCAGAAAGTGCCTCCAGCTCCAGTTCTTCTTTACATCAGTGCCAGTGTTTCTCAACTCCTGAAACACCTCCATTATTAATCTTGAGCTTCTTCCGGGAACAAACACCTCTTAGAAAATATATTTTATAAATTCACAAATAAAAGGGAATTAGGTGCGTTTCCATCAAAACATTTGAGAGCATGATGGTGGTATTGATAATTTAGTAACCAAAAGTTAAGTTATAAATTTACTAGCAGTGCAGCTTTTGCCAAATTGAACACTATGCAAAGACGAAGAAATGCAGAAATGCAGCAAGTCCATTACGAAACATACATATAGGGAAGACAACGTCAGCAGGATTTCTGCAAGGTCGTAGTGACCAGACACTTCACTCACAGTCTTTGGTGGGTTTAATGTTTTCTACATCACAATTTATTCGGCAAATGTGTTTCCATCTCCCATTATTCGCATTAACTCTTTTTTGCACAAATCAAAAACCACCTCAAGTACGAGTAAAAAGAAAAGTTCCCTGACATGTTCAATTTCAATCACTTCTTTCTGATGCGATGCTTCAAAATGTGCATAAAAGTCGGTGCCAACAGATTCCCCATAAAACCTTCAGACGGCAGTATAAGGAACAATGTTTTTCTTTGGGTGAAGAACTTGTTAATAGTCTAAAGAACATTTTGAGCATTTGAAACAATCCATGGATATTAAAGCTTCTACATGGTAAATAAATAAACAATAAATAAACCTTGATTTTTAAGTGTAGTCGGAATACTTGCACGTTTCTATGACCGTTTGGTCAACGTGAACATCTGGAGGCAGCTTAAAACACAGACTACTGTCTGCATCTAGTGAGGGAAGAGAAGGACTCACTCTTGTTGTAGCATGTGGTCAGCACGGCCTTGTCTGCAGGGCTGCCGCTGATGTGCCATATCTCACCAGCATCATGCAGGAGTACGCTCTTATTAATCATATTATTCTCATCATCAAAGTCAATGATGTGGATCTGCGGAAGAGAGAGAAACAGCACAGCGCTGAGGAGAGGAGAGCGTCCTGATGGCAGTTAAAAGAGCTGGGACTTCACTCGCAGACATTCACTTCAATATGACAGAAAATGAAACGCTTTTTAACTTCACACGCTCCTGACGCTGATTTCCCTCAACTCTGAAGTGACGGCATCTTTTGAACTTTTGTTAGATTCATAAAAGTTACGCAAAGCACCGCACATTTATTATTAAGAGTTATTATTTTACTGAGGGACCGCATGAGTCTAGTGTAAGTGATTTCATTGTGTGTATAGTGTAATTGTGTGCATTTCTGTGCTGTCGTCTCGTTTTTCACTAAAAATATCTAGATATCCTTAAAACAAGATAAATTCACTGGAAAAGCCAAAGTTCTAAACAGACATCTTGAATATTCTATTTGGATAAATACATTTATAATCTTGAGCTTAGATAAATAATTGAGATAAATATTCTTTTCAAGCATTTTATATTTTATGTACAAACATAAGATTTTGAAACAGTACAGTATGGATCAACATCAAGATAAACCATAAAGGAGTGTTAATCAATAATTCATTATAAACCTAAATGTAAAATTAAATGTAAAACAAATTCTGATTTATTTATTATATGTGTATTTTTTTTAACCTAGTTCACAATTTAAAAGTATCTAAATACAGTTTCACCATGAATACATTTTGGAAATATCCCATGACTTTGGCTATTAAACGACAGAACTAGAATATTGGTGATGTAAGAATCACTCTCCACTTATATGGATTTTAGGATATGGACGTCATATTAAGTAGATGTGTGCAAAACTAGAGCAAAAGGTATTCGTCTTGCTGGCCACTTGTGTGAGACGTGAGAGAGCGCATGCATACGTGAGGGCATCTCTGCCTTTCAGGCTGCTGAAAGTTGGAGAGGAAGCCATTAACCTTGGGTTGGACTGCAATGAAGGAGAATTATTAGGCAACGTTATAATTTTATGGAGGGAAGCAATACAAATAAATTCCAATGGCTGGACAGGATAATTGGAGGCGTTGGAAGGTTCTGTAATGAGCGCTGGTGATTTATCAGCCTGTGCTCTACAGATGTCAAGTGAATTATCACATGAGCCTCGTCTCTTGCCGTAGTCTTCACGTGAAGGAGGGGTCGGGGCTCAGGTAGGGAATGGCCTCCACTTTAGGTTCATTCATGACCAGGACGGTGATGTCGTATCAGTAATAGGACACGGGCCTCAGTGTTTGTCTGACGGAAAAGACCTGCTGCAGGACACATTTATGAACCCAATGTGTTTTTGAGCGTAAAACAAGTAACAGAAAATTATCTTAAATGACATACCGTTGTGCTAATAAGTTATATGCAGAATAAGCAAAATGTTTGTCTCTTTTTTTTTCTAAAATGAGGGTGAAAAAATATAATTTAGTGATGTATTCATAGAAAAATCCTCACGTAATCAGGTGAAAAAAAGATAGAAAGAAAATTCCGATACTTTGCACAATAATACAGAATTTACACAAATGATGCAGTTGACATGCATATCCTCCATTCTTAAGGTTCTTTTATGGAAGCTGTACATAATAATAATAATTCATTACATTTATATAAAAATCTCTCAAAGCGCTTACATGGACGGGGGGAATCTCCTCAACCGTCACTAGACATAAGTCTGGTTTGCCCCGACCAGTCAAGACGTCCACAATTCTTGACAAATATCATTTTTATTTGAATGATTAGAGATGATGATTAATGATCATTTGCATAATTTCAGTTAAATCCAATATCCAAAGCGCGCCTTTCAGGTCCCAGAGAGGTTAATGCGTTTGTGCAGATGGTTGTTTCCAGAGGACATCATCACAGCCAGCCTCCTCACACACACTGCACGGAGCGCACGCCAGAGCCCACCGCAAGCGGGGATCTTGAGCCTGCGCCGATGCACGAGCCACAAATGAAGACTACGCTAATCATCGCCATGGGGTTTGACCAGTCTGTGAGCGTATGACTGCTTGTGGAGCACGAGGACAGAGAGGAAAGCTCTGCTTACACTCCTGCCACGGAGAACGAGCTGCAACTGGCCTTTGCATATCATTTTTCATCCCTGCTGGTTCCACTCAACTCGAAGTATCTTGTGTCTCCAGAGATCCCACCCAGCCTCCCTATAACTCCTCTTCCAAAATCAGCCAGAACCTCAGCACCGTCTCCGCTGGATCCCTTCTGCCCCATAACTCCTCTGACACTGCTCTCTTGTGTGGATTTGCCTTGAGTCTTACGGTCTCTATCTCTGCCCAGTCAAGAGGATCTCCTGGCTCCACGTCCAATCCCGTCCCTTCACCTTAGCCTGTCCAACTGTCAGTTCCACCTTAGCTCCTCTCCACCTGGGAGCATTGTCCTTATGGCTATGCCTTGGTCAGACGCCACTCTGATACACTTCGTCCAACCCTTTGTCCCTTCCCCTCTGGCTCCAACTTGGTCCATTGTCCCACCGGCTCCACCTCTAGCACCCTGGCTCCACCTCAGACAATCGTTACTGCAGCTCCGCTTTGCTCTTTAGGGCCATTGATATCACCTGGTCTGGTTCAACTCTTCGTCTGCACTCTAGTTTCCACTTCTATTGGCTCCATTACAGTCAATCATCCCTCTGATTGGCTCTTCCCTCCCACCGTGGGCCATCATCCTGGCTGTGCCTGGCTCCTGGCTCTTCTCTCCACTCCCTCATGGACTGTTCTGCCTGCCCCTGCTTTTCTAGCTTCACGTCCTCCAACTGAGTTCCCTCTATCCTCTGCTTGACAGTACGAGGACACATCTTCTGATTCTGATTCTGATTTTGAATAGGCTCCCACACCATTTTATCTTTGATTACACTCCACTTGTATTCATGCCCTGTGTTTTGTTCAGCTCTTGGTCCGGTCTCATCAATGTTAATGTGGTTGTGTGAAGTTATTCTCCTACAATCTCCTGAGTTGACTGTTTAGTTTCTTTCACTTTTTTACACCTCCACATGACAATTTATTTATTATTATATTCTAAATTATTATATTTGATTTATTTTGTGTATTTTTATTTATCGGAAAAAAAAACATCTTAAAGATTCTGCAAATGGTATATAAAATGTTTATGATTAGCACAACTCTATTATCTGAAAGCAAAAAAAAAAAAAGTCTACAAAACATGGGGTGTATTTGGAAAATCTGTTTGTACACAGTAAGAAATAATAGAAATAGTTTGTCACTATTTCTAATTAATTAAAAAATAAATAAAAACAAAAACAATCGTGTGAACAATTATTAAATCAAAGTCTGATAAAATCGCAAAAGGTTTTATATAGTTTTAGTAACGCTGTTGGAGAGCGATGAATTACAAATTGACATGCACTAAAACTGCCACTGTTTCCTAACAAGGGCGGATGTAACAAAACAACAAGTGATAAATGCTTTCTCTTACATGCTAATGTGATTATTACTGATTCACATATTTTTGTGGTATGGCCTTAACATTAGTTAGCGTATTATGAAAGGCATTAACAATAAATTAGAAACAGACTCTTTTCTATTCTATATAATGTTGGCACTGACATTGTTTTAGTAAATATGAGAATTCAAGATTCACCTGGTTATCAAATTTGAGTGACTGAGTGCCCACTAGAAACCTGATGGCATCTGTCTCAGCTGTCTGAGCTGCCAGAGCACGTGCCTGAATCATGCGGAGAAGACGACAACCAGTGCATTAATCACACACAGCAAAAATACAAGAGAACACAATGCATATACGACTCAAAATCAGCTGCAACTAGCTGCTATAGTCGGGGAGCCAAAGTCTCAAAAGCTCAATAAAATGGGTTGAACCTGACATGGTCTGCCATACTTTTTATTTGTGTTTTTTCTGTTAACTTTGACCCTAAGAACCAATAATTGGAGGGTCTGCTCTGCCGGAAATATCGCGAAAAAAAATTGTGGCCATTTTAGTGTATGCACCCTTTATTTTTTATCAGAAAAATTGTGAAAAAATTTTTTTTCCTCAAATCCTCAGTGGGTTTGGTAGGCTGTCAATAAATGCATTCCAGATACACAGAGCACATGTGCTGACAACATCCACTGAAAAAATAACTCTTAAAACACATTTCTACATGATTTTGCATCAATTTAATGCAAAAAAATTAGGCGTTTTCTCACTTTTTTTTCAATATTTTCATCTTTACTTCATTGGCAATCAACTATTCCCCCAAGTTATGACATCAGTCAATATGTCATTCTTTTCACCAAACAGTATACTCATTCCACAGAAAAAATCATAAAAATCCAACCAAAATCAATGGATCTGTGATGATTTCACTAATAGTTCATCAGCAGGCTCAGAACCTCAATAGAATTGAATGCTACTCTCAAAATTCCAAAAGACATGCTGGATATTTAACATGGTTTTTAATGTCCACATTATTAAGCATCATGGCCTAGGCATCTTTTTAATTTCAACATAACCCTGTTCTCCCAATGGAAATGTGTCACACAAGAAATATAATACAGCAAAATGACTTTCATTATTTTATTGCCACCGATGACAACTATTACTACTTTAACGAAAAAATAATTTAACATAACTTAATTAACTAGGTGCAGGTCCCTGTGAGGTGAGATAATCAGGAGGGTGGCACACTGCAGATACTGCTCTGGGGACAGACCTTCACCCTCACCACCTGAGGAGACACACACGCGGCCTGCTTACGTGTGCCTATCTTCAAGCACAAGTTCAATCCTTGAACATCTGTTGGGGTCCCCGGTGCAGAGACATGCAATGCCACACTTCACATTGGCTCTTGCACAGGAGCATCTTCGGGCACACATGCTTTTCTTGCAGCGGCAGTATTGGCTGTGTTTGAGTTCAGAAGGTTTTGCCTCTTTCAGCATCATGGTTGCCACCAATTTGCCATTGACAAGTTGTCTACCAAAATCAGTGGCAGCTGGGTAGGTTGGCTGAACCATGTGTGCCCGCTTACACACAGCCAACTGATGCAGGGCTCGGCGAAGGTGTAATAGGAAGGCGTCTTCAGTTGGTGGATGGCAACGCATGTCTCCTTTGATGCTCACAAAGAGATGGGCTCGCAGTGCATCTAGAGTACCACCAAAATCACTCCTGTCATAGAGTGACACCATGTATCGCCGTGCTGCTGTTATAACCTCTTCCTGAACATCCAGGCTTTCCTCAGGGTCACCGTACCTGCACAGCGGCAGAAGGTCTGTCAGGTGTTTAATAGCAGTTGTGTAGGCCCGCCTTTTTCCTCTTCTGTACAGATAGCTCACTGTGTCACATCCGGTAAGTATGTAGGTGCTGAGGAGAAGGGATGTAAGATCTGATGCTGCAACATCATACTTTCCCGCCAGAACTTCTGTGATGGCATGAACAGGTAGAAAGATATCCATCGTCTTTACCCACAGCTCCTGCAGCCCATCCATGTGTGTGATGTAGTACATGCACATCATGATCACATCTGTGTCAGTTGCTACCACTACAGCCCGTTTGTGATGTAGAATTTGTATCGAGTATGCAATGTGAGCAAACATCCTGGTATCTGCCTCCTCATGTTTCTCACAGGAAAGTTCTGGAAGCTCAACCTGACAATCTGCTGACAAGAGAGGAGTGATGTGAATTGGAGACGAATAAAGGATGGAGCCTGAGTTCTCAACCAAGCAGCTGGAGAGAAAGCTGCTCAGTACCAACTATACTGCTTGCATAATATGTCAGAAAACAGACAGTGACGCTGGTCCTCTTCAGAAACTGACAAATCACGGCTACCCTTCCCTCCTATATGCTGTAACCAACAGAAAGGATGATGTCTCATACAGACTTGACAATCAGCTGAAAGCTCAATGTGACTTTCTGGGGAGGAATCCTTTGTGGCACACACAATGTCGTGCGAAGTACACAAATCGTAAAACTGTTGACCAGAAGAGGAAAAAAGTTGAAAAGCCAGAAGGCACTTCATTTGAAGCAGAACTTAATCCTGAGCCAGACAACAGCAGGCCTTATAAAAAAACAAGGATGTCAATGCCACAGCCCATCAAAAACAAGGAAAAGTGCTTCATTTGTGGAAGAGCACGCACGACCAGGGGGAATAGATCCCTCATTTTGATCGCCACTTATGACAGACAGAATGCAGTATGGGAAAAAGCAAACAAACTTGAAGATGAAGAGATACTACACAAGATTCGTGGTCCTGATGGAAACAGGTGTACTGATATGATTGCTGAAGACTTCCGATACCACAAGGAATGCATGACCAACTACCTGACAAAGCGTCTTCGTTCACAGGAAAAGACTACTACTGCCACCACTCCATATGATGCTGCACTCAACCAACTCATATCTTGGATAGATGAGCCCCTTTTCAAAGAGAATGCCATATTCTTCGTTACAGCTTTGAGGGATGAATTCCGTAAATACTTGGAAAGCAATGGAGTTCACAATGTTACCTCATATAGATGTCAATCCTTGATTGCCCGCCTTAGAAGGCACTATGAAGTAGGTGGCAATTGTAAAATAATGGTTGTGCCACAGAAAGGATGTTCTAGCCTGATTTGCTCAGCAGAAATGAATGTTGGTTGCATGCTCTCAAAGTTGAAGGAACTTAAGGAGAAAACTGAAGAGGCAGAGTATGAAGAAGAAAGTGATGATGAGTTGACACCAGATGACACCATAGTCTCTTCCTACAACACTGCAAAGAGAATACGGAAGGAGCTCCAGGACCAACGTAAGCAGGCCCTGAAGGAAGCAAGAGAAGCCAGAACAGCTCAAGCCAGTGGAAGTCACCAGATGCCTGGAAGTATGACTGAAGACCCGTCACTGCAGCTAGAGATATCATACCTGGAGGCATCCCAAAGAGTGAGCTCTAACCTATATAACCACCTGGCATGGATGATAACAAATGCATCTCCAGAGTTAGGTGAGGACGGCCGTGTGAAAATCAGTCCTAAGCAGCAAGAACAAGTCCTCAACCTTGCCCAGGATGTCTGCCAAGCAGTTGCCAAGATCCCAACACCGAAACACGTTGGGACAGCTTTGCACATCCTTAAGGAAACCAGAAGCAAGTCGACTGTATCACTCTTAAATAGATTTGGGAACAGTATCAGCTACAAAGAAGCACAGAGATATATTACAACAATGGCAATGGCAGTTGAAGAGCAGACAACTAGGGATGGTGCCTTCATACCAACGAACCTGAAGGTTGGACGATTCACACAGTTTGCATTTGATAACCTTGACTTCCAAGAGTACACAAAGGATGGACGAACACTGCATGGCACAACACACATCATATTCCAGTACAAGAATCCAGATGAAGACCCCACACCATTGGTTAGTTTACCTCTACTGAAAACCCGCCAACCAGCCCTGGAATCTTCTCAGCCTTTTCAGACCAAGGAAAGCCACCTCAGTCTAAAAGATCGTCAAAAGAGTCGCTCCCTGGTTGGAGTTGAAACAGAGCCTAAGCTTCCTGTGTGTCTAGCAGAACCTCTTGACCACCTGAGCATCCTCTGGCATTTAGTGCATAGCTGCCCTATTGTACTATTGGAGGACCTGAAACCAAGTTGTGCTGCTCCAACATGGAGTTCATTCCAAGCATTTCTCATCCCAGATACCATCCCTGCAACTGTGATCAGCTATGGTCCCTTCTTCCCCAAGTCACCAACAAACCCAGATGTGGTTGAACAGTCTGTTCAGTACTGCATGGATGTGTCGAGAAAACATGGTCAAGAGTATGCCATCATCACATGTGATCAAGCAATCTATGAGGTGGTTCTGAGTATGCAAAAGAAGAACAAAGAGAAGTATGCCAAACTTATCTTGCGCATGGGTGGCTTCCATATTGCTCAGAATTTCCTTGGAGCCATTGGGCATTTGATGCAGTCCACTGGAATCGAAGACATCATGGTCGAAGCTGATGTCTGTCTCCGTGGAACAGCAAACAAAATCATCAGTGGGAAAGACTACTATGCAATGCTGCACGCCCACACTATGGTGTATGCAGCCATGTTTGCCCTACACTGGGAAGCATTTGCCAGATGGTTGGTCGATGAAGAGAAGGACCTGGAGTACATGTGTGTGCTTAGCAACAATGTTCAGCTACTCCTAGATGCCCTGTCAGAAGAGGATGTAGAGAAGGCAACTTCTGCGTGTGCTGATGCAACTGATCAACTTAAAAAGCTGACATGTTTGATGGCTGAGTTTGATGAAGCACGTACCTCACCTACCACAAAGTTATGGCTAATGTACATGGATATGGTGATGATTCTTAGACGGTTCGTCCATGCTGAGCGTGCAGGTCTGTGGGAGGAACACCTGGCTGAAGTGGAAAAGATGTTACCATACCTTGTAGCTGCTGGCCACTACAAGTATGTATCCTGCCTGCCCCACTACCTAGAAGCTATGAGAAGCTTGCCTACACTGGCTCCAAACATCTATAGGGAATTCAAGGATGGGAAGTTCACTGTACGTCAAACAGAAGGACGGTTCAATGGTGTCTGGACAGACATGGCACTTGAGAAAACCTACAACCGTGATGCCAAGACAAAACTCTTCACTGGCATCAGTCAGCAGCCAGCTGCCATGGAGAAATACTTGAAAGCTCTTCCAGTTCTGACAGCTGTGTCAGAGCAGACAAAGGCTATGGCACACCTGGATGCAGATGACACCAAACACCACAAGGACAAGGACAGCCAAGGTGCAAAGGAGGCAGAAGGTGTAAGGAAAATAACAGATGTCATCAACAACCAGATGATCAATCCTTTCACATGTGAAGAACAGGAGCTGATCAACATTTCAACAGGCCACAAAGCCACATCTGCTGATTTGATCTGTGCTCGTGAAAAAGGTCTGGAGGCTCTGGCTGCAGCAAGAAGAACAGACAGTGAGAAAGTAGCCCAAATTAAACTTTCAAACTTCACAGCAAAGCCAAAGAAGTCAATGTCCATGGCATTCAAAGCCAAAAAGGTCTATGAGGAGGAGAGTGCAGTTGTGCGGAACCTGTACTTTGTTCAGGACTTAGAGGAAGACAGGAAGGTGGAAGTGTTTGGCCATGAATGGACAAGTTGCCCAGCCTCCCTGTTTGAGCCAGATCCATCCCTTGACCAAAGTTATGCAATGCGTAAAGGAAACAAGGCAGACTACCTGGCTGCAATCAAGACAGCCCTTGGCAGCTCATGGGGGGAAGTGGACAAACTACCGCCGTCTGACAAGCCTGTTGTAATGGTAGTAGATGCCATGGCATTCATTCAACGTTACCAACATCTTGGGAGTAGCACCTTCCATGAACTGCAAGGAAAGTACCTGAGGCAGCTCCTTGGAATCCTCCCAGACAAGTGTGACTGCATCCACTTTGTTGGTGATCGATATGATGTCTCCCCTGCTGAAAGTCTGAAAGGTGAGGAACGAGAGAAGAGGATGAAGACCTGCCCCAGCAAAATGAAGGAGTACAAGCCACATGATACTCTCCCTATACCTGAATGGAAAGGCTTCATTCACAATCCACTGAATAAAGCTAATCTGTTGAACTACATGGGGGAAGCATGGGCAGCTCAGAACAAGTCACTTCCTGCAGGATGCACACTTATTCTTGGAGGAATCTTTTGTGATCCTGGTCGCACTGTCCTCTTGTCAGCAGATTGTCAGGTTGAGCTTCCAGAACTTTCCTGTGAGAAACATGAGGAGGCAGATACCAGGATGTTTGCTCACATTGCATACTCGATACAAATTCTACATCACAAACGGGCTGTAGTGGTAGCAACTGACACAGATGTGATCATGATGTGCATGTACTACATCACACACATGGATGGGCTGCAGGAGCTGTGGGTAAAGACGATGGATATCTTTCTACCTGTTCATGCCATCACAGAAGTTCTGGCGGGAAAGTATGATGTTGCAGCATCAGATCTTACATCCCTTCTCCTCAGCACCTACATACTTACCGGATGTGACACAGTGAGCTATCTGTACAGAAGAGGAAAAAGGCGGGCCTACACAACTGCTATTAAACACCTGACAGACCTTCTGCCGCTGTGCAGGTACGGTGACCCTGAGGAAAGCCTGGATGTTCAGGAAGAGGTTATAACAGCAGCACGGCGATACATGGTGTCACTCTATGACAGGAGTGATTTTGGTGGTACTCTAGATGCACTGCGAGCCCATCTCTTTGTGAGCATCAAAGGAGACATGCGTTGCCTTCCACCAACTGAAGACGCCTTCCTATTACACCTTCGCCGAGCCCTGCATCAGTTGGCTGTGTGTAAGCGGGCACACATGGTTCAGCCAACCTACCCAGCTGCCACTGATTTTGGTAGACAACTTGTCAATGGCAAATTGGTGGCAACCATGATGCTGAAAGAGGCAAAACCTTCTGAACTCAAACACAGCCAATACTGCCGCTGCAAGAAAAGCATGTGTGCCCGAAGATGCTCCTGTGCAAGAGCCAATGTGAAGTGTGGCATTGCATGTCTCTGCACCGGGGACCCCAACAGATGTTCAAGGATTGAACTTGTGCTTGAAGATAGGGACACGTAAGCAGGCCGCGTGTGTGTGTCTCCTCAGGTGGTGAGGGTGAAGGTCTGTCCCCAGAGCAGTATCTGCAGTGTGCCACCCTCCTGATTATCTCACCTCACAGGGACCTGCACCTAGTTAATTAAGTTATGTTAAATTATTTTTTCGTTAAAGTAGTAATAGTTGTCATCGGTGGCAATAAAATAATGAAAGTCATTTTGCTGTATTATATTTCTTGTGTGACACATTTCCATTGGGAGAACAGGGTTATGTTGAAATTAAAAAGATGCCTAGGCCATGATGCTTAATAATGTGGACATTAAAAACCATGTTAAATATCCAGCATGTCTTTTGGAATTTTGAGAGTAGCATTCAATTCTATTGAGGTTCTGAGCCTGCTGATGAACTATTAGTGAAATCATCACAGATCCATTGATTTTGGTTGGATTTTTATGATTTTTTCTGTGGAATGAGTATACTGTTTGGTGAAAAGAATGACATATTGACTGATGTCATAACTTGGGGGAATAGTTGATTGCCAATGAAGTAAAGATGAAAATATTGAAAAAAAGTGAGAAAACGCCTAATTTTTTTGCATTAAATTGATGCAAAATCATGTAGAAATGTGTTTTAAGAGTTATTTTTTCAGTGGATGTTGTCAGCACATGTGTTCTGTGTATCTGGAATGCATTTATTGACAGCCTACCAAACCCACTGAGGATTTGAGGAAAAAAAATTTTTTCACAATTTTTCTGATAAAAAATAAAGGGTGCATACACTAAAATGGCCACAATTTTTTTTCGCGATATTTCTGGCAGAGCAGACCCTCCAATTATTGGTTCTTAGGGTCAAAGTTAACAGAAAAAACACAAATAAAAAGTATGGCAGACCATGTCAGGTTCAACCCATTTTTTAGACTTTGGCTCCCCGACTATACCTAACTAGACTGCAATTTTATATTAATATTTATGCATTTGGCAGACACTTTTATCCAAAACGACTTACATCGCATTCAAAGTACACATTGACATTCTAATCAGTTCTTGCTTTCCCTGGGAATCATAGGTTTCATAGGTTTCATAGGTGTGCTCAGTGTGTTTGCTGGTAGGTACTTCACGTAAAAAACAGCTCACTAGATACACTTCTGTCAATGTAGGAAGCATTACAATCTTGACACACAGCTTCACTTATGTTGCTGTTTATAGACTGTTAGCAGTGCACAAAACTGCTAATGACTAATGATGCTTGAACTGACGTCAATACACTCACTAAACACAGCTTAAAATACATAAATACTGTCTGATACAGTTATTTTATTATCATTGAGATCATATTATAGTTTGAGTTCACATTTAGTTTTACGTTAATATTTTCCATTGTCATTTTAAAGTTTAGAAATTGTAATTTTCTCATTATTAGCTTTTATCAAAAAACAATATGTCTATATAGCTATTGTTCTTTTTGTTTCAATGTAGTTTTTTTGTACGTTCATGTGTGTGTGTGTGTGTGTGAGAGAGTGTGTGTGTGTCTGTGTGTGTGTGAGAGAGAGAGTGTGTGCAAGTGTGTGTGTGTGTGTGAGAGAGAGAGAGTGTGTGCAAGTGTGTGTGCAAGTGTGTGTGTCTGTGTGTGTGTGAGAGAGAGTGTGTGCAAGTGTGTGTGTGTGTGTGTGAAAGAGAGAGAGTGTGTGTGTGTGTTTGTGTGTGTGAGAGAGAGAGAGTGTGTGCAAGTGTGTGTGTCTGTGTGTGTGAGAGAGAGAGTGTGTGTGTGTGTTTGTGTGTGTGAGAGAGAGAGAGTGTGTGCAAGTGTGTGTGTCTGTGTGTGTGAGAGAGAGAGAGTGTGTGTGCAAGTGTGTGTGTGTGTGTGTGTGTGTGAGAGAGAGAGAGTGTGTGTGTAAGTGTGTGTGTCTGTGTGTGTGTGTGTGTGTGAGAGAGTGTGTGCAAGTGTGTGTTTGTGTGTGAGAGAGAGAGAGAGAGAGCGCAAGTGTGTGTGTCTGTGTGTGTGTGTGTGTGTGTGAGAGAGAGAGTGTGTGCAAGTGTGTTTCTGTGTGTGTGTGTGTGTGTGTGTGTGAGAGAGAGAGTGTGTGCAAGTGTGTGTGTGTCTGTCTGAAAGTGTGCGCGTGTATGTGTCTGTCAGAGATTGTGTGTGTGTGTGTGTGTGTGTGTGTGCATAAGAGAGAAAGTGTGTCTATGCGTGTGGTTTTAGTTCAGTATAATAGTCTGATCTTAAGCATGTATAAACAAAAAATGACTGTTCATGAGCTATGTTTTGTTTTTGTTTGGTAATATATAGGTTTATAGTAGTATTATTTATTATTATGCACCATCTCTTTTATTTTTGCCATGGCATATGAAATATAAATATGGTAATCATGGTACAGTATATGTAAGTGTTATGGTATTTATTACCATCTGAATCCATACATTGTTTGTGATATTTGCAAATAAACATCTCTTTGTCATGTTTAAAAAGGTAAACATAGCGACAGTACCTGAAACTCCAGGCCATAGATCACTGGCGCATCATCCTCCATCTTCAGTCAGTCATTCATTTATGATTTAATTCAGAGAGAAACATTCTCCTGTTTATCAAATACTAATGACATGGACAGCAGTTCCGCGAGAGTCAAATTAAACTTACGGAAACTGCGTACGGAATCTCACGTAGCACTGTTCGCAGCGCACTCGGGCGTTGTGTTTTGCGAACGGAAGTATTTTCGGGAATACCGGACTTGTCCGTATCGCAGATGTTTGACACCTTTCGCACACCGTACAGCTCCCTTCCTACGTTAGTGCGCATGCGTGTGTTTACACCGCTGTCATCACAGCTTTCATTTCACTGAAGGTAAAATCATGTTTTTACTGTTTTACTATAATATAATATTATTGATGACCGGTTTTTAAGCATAATTCTGTACTAATGTTCTCCTCCTCCAAACCTCAGCATGTTTCGATTTCTGTGTCATTGTTTATATCATGGAGCTCATTTGACATTCTCTAATTCTTATTATTTGGAAACGAAAAAAGGTCCAAGGTTTCTTCATTTTTTAAAGCTTAAAGCTTATAGCTTATTTGTCAAATCATATTTCTCTATTATTTAGTCTTTTGATTCATATGACCGGTAATGCAATAAATAAATGTTTATTCAAGTATTATTTCAAAATATAGAAATAGAGCAAAATCTCTTGTGCTATTTATGAATATGACAAACCAGAGACACATGAAAAAAGTGACAATGAAAAAGAAGTGTACTTCACATCATAACAGTACTTCAAAGTTTAATTTATATCTTTTACATTATTTACACATCTACTTCACATCTTTACAATATTTTAAAGTGTACTTCAGATCTTTACAACAGATCTTTACAATATTTCCTAAGTGTACTTCACATCTTTTACAATATTACATCTTTACAATATTTTAAAGTGTACGTCACATCTTTACAATATTTCAAAGTGTACTTCAGATCTTTACAACAGATCTTTACAATATTTCCTAAGTGTACTTCACATCTTTTACAATATTACATCTTTACAATATTTTAAAGTGTACTTCACATCTTTTACAGTATTACATCTTTACAATATTTTAAAGTGTACTTCACCTCTTTTACAGTATTACATCTTTACAGTATTACATCTTTACAGTATTTCAAAGTGTACTTCACATCTTTACAATATTTCAAAGTGTACTTCACATCTTCACAATATTTTAAAGTGTACTTCACATCTTTTACAGTATTACATCTTTACAATATTTTAAAGTGCACTTCACATCTTTTACAGTATTACATCTTTACAGTATTTCAAAGTGTACTTCACATCTTTACAATATTTCAAAGTGTACTTCACATCTTTACAATATTTTAAAGTGTACTTCACATCTTTTACAGTATTACATCTTTACAGTATTACATCTTTACAATATTTCAAAGTGTACTTCACATCTTTACAATATTTTAAAGTGTACTTCACATCTTTTACAGTATTACATCTTTTACAGTATTACATCTTTACAATATTTCAAAGTGTACTTCACATCTTTTACAATATTACATCTTTACAATATTTTAAAGTGTACTTCACATCTTTACAATATTTTAAAGTGTACTTCACATCTTTACAATATTTCAAAGTGTACTTCACATCTTTTAAAGCATTACATCTTTACAGTATTTCAAAGTGTACTTCACATCTTTACAATATTTCAAAGTGTACTTCACATCTTTACAATATTTCAAAGTGTACTTCACATCTTTTAAAGCATTACATCTTTACAGTATTTCAAAGTGTACTTCACATCTTTACAATATTTCAAAGTGTACTTCACATCTTTACAATATTTCAAAGTGTACTTCACATCTTTACAATATTTCGAAGTGAACTTCACATCTTTTACAGTATTACATCTTTACAATATTTTAAAGTGTACTTCACATCTTTACAATATTTTAAAGTGTACTTCACATCTTTGACAATATTTTAAAGTGTACTTCACATCTTTGACAATATTTAAAAGTGTACTTCACATCTTTACAATATTTTAAAGTGTACTTCACATCTTTGACAATATTTCAAAGTGTACTTCACATCTTTGACAATATTTCAAAGTGTACTTCACATCTTTACAATATTTCGAAGTGAACTTCACATCTTTTACAGTATTACATCTTTACAATATTTTAAAGTGTACTTCACATCTTTACAATATTTTAAAGTGTACTTCACATCTTTGACAATATTTTAAAGTGTACTTCACATCTTTGACAATATTTAAAAGTGTTTTTCACATCTTTACAATATTTTAAAGTGTACTTCACATCTTTGACAATATTTCAAAGTGTACTTCACATCTTTGACAATATTTCAAAGTGTACTTCACATCTTTACAATATTTCGAAGTGAACTTCACATATTTTACAGTATTTCGCAGTGTACTTCGCATCTTTACAATATTTCAAAGTTTACTTCACATCTTTACAATATTTCAAAGTGCATTTCACATCTTTACAATATTTCAAAGTGTACTTCACATCTTTACAATATTTCAAAGTGCATTTCACATCTTTACAATATTTCAAAGTGTACTTCACATCTTTACAATATTTCAAAGTGTACTTCACATCTTTACTATATTTTAAAGTGTACTTCACATCTTTACAATATTTCAAAGTGTACTTCACATCTTTACAGTATTTCAAAGTGTACTTCACATCTTTACAATATTTCAAAGTGTACTTCACATCTTTACTATATTTTAAAGTGTACTTCACATCTTTACAATATTTCAAAGTGTACTTCACATCTTTACAGTATTTCAAAGTGTACTTCACATCTTTACAGTATTACATCTTTACAATATTTCAAAGTGTACTTCACATCTTTACAGTATTTCAAAGTGTACTTCACATCTTTACAATATTTCAAAGTGTACTTCACATCTTTACTATATTTTAAAGTGTACTTCACATCTTTACAATATTTCAAAGTGTACTTCACATCTTTACAGTATTTCAAAGTGTACTTCACATCTTTACAATATTTCAAAGTTTACTTCACATCTTTACAATATTTTAAAGTGTACTTCACATCTTTACAATATTTTAAAGTGTACTTCACATCTTTGACAATATTTTAAAGTGTACTTCACATCTTTGACAATATTTAAAAGTGTACTTCACATCTTTACAATATTTTAAAGTGTACTTCACATCTTTGACAATATTTCAAAGTGTACTTCACATCTTTGACAATATTTCAAAGTGTACTTCACATCTTTACAATATTTCGAAGTGAACTTCACATCTTTTACAGTATTACATCTTTACAATATTTTAAAGTGTACTTCACATCTTTACAATATTTTAAAGTGTACTTCACATCTTTGACAATATTTTAAAGTGTACTTCACATCTTTGACAATATTTAAAAGTGTTTTTCACATCTTTACAATATTTTAAAGTGTACTTCACATCTTTGACAATATTTCAAAGTGTACTTCACATCTTTGACAATATTTCAAAGTGTACTTCACATCTTTACAATATTTCGAAGTGAACTTCACATATTTTACAGTATTTCGCAGTGTACTTCGCATCTTTACAATATTTCAAAGTTTACTTCACATCTTTACAATATTTCAAAGTGCATTTCACATCTTTACAATATTTCAAAGTGTACTTCACATCTTTACAATATTTCAAAGTGCATTTCACATCTTTACAATATTTCAAAGTGTACTTCACATCTTTACAATATTTCAAAGTGTACTTCACATCTTTACTATATTTTAAAGTGTACTTCACATCTTTACAATATTTCAAAGTGTACTTCACATCTTTACAGTATTTCAAAGTGTACTTCACATCTTTACAATATTTCAAAGTGTACTTCACATCTTTACTATATTTTAAAGTGTACTTCACATCTTTACAATATTTCAAAGTGTACTTCACATCTTTACAGTATTTCAAAGTGTACTTCACATCTTTACAGTATTACATCTTTACAATATTTCAAAGTGTACTTCACATCTTTACAGTATTTCAAAGTGTACTTCACATCTTTACAATATTTCAAAGTGTACTTCACATCTTTACTATATTTTAAAGTGTACTTCACATCTTTACAATATTTCAAAGTGTACTTCACATCTTTACAGTATTTCAAAGTGTACTTCACATCTTTACAATATTTCAAAGTTTACTTCACATCTTTACAATATTTCAAAGTGCATTTCACATCTTTACAATATTTCAAAGTGTACTTCACATCTTTACAATATTTCAAAGTGCATTTCACATCTTTACAATATTTCAAAGTGTACTTCACATCTTTACAATATTTCAAAGTGTACTTCACATCTTTACTATATTTTAAAGTGTACTTCACATCTTTACAGTATTTCAAAGTGTACTTCACATCTTTACAATATTTCAAAGTGTACTTCACATCTTTACTATATTTTAAAGTGTACTTCACATCTTTACTATATTTTAAAGTGTACTTCACATCTTTACAATATTTCAAAGTGTACTTCACATCTTTACAGTATTTCAAAGTGTACTTCACATCTTTACAGTATTACATCTTTACAATATTTCAAAGTGTACTTCACATCTTTACAGTATTTCAAAGTGTACTTCACATCTTTATAGTATTACATCTTTACAATATTTCAAAGTGTACTTCACATCTTTACAGTATTTCAAAGTGTACTTCACATCTTTACAGTATTACATCTTTACAATATTTCAAAGTGTACTTCACATCTTTACAGTATTTCAAAGTGTACTTCACATCTTTACAGTATTACATTTTTACAATATTTCAAAGTGTACTTCACATCTTTACAGTATTACATCTTTACAATATTTCAAAGTGTACTTCACATCTTTACAATATTTCGAAGTGAACTTCGCATCTTTGCAATATTTCAAAGTTTACTTCAAATCTTTACAGTATTTCAAAGTAAATTTCACATGCCTTACAATGTTTTGAAGAATTTTTTTTCAAAGTATTTTGAAGTGCATTTCAAATCTTAACAGTATTTCAAAAATTCACTTCACATTTTTACAGTCTTTCAAGTGTATTTCACGTCTTAGCATTTATTTAAGAAAACTCTACTTGCAGAGAATATAATATTAAAGAAATACCTAGAGAGAGAGTACACTTTCCTGACTTCTTAACTAAAATATGCTTTTAAAAAGTGTACTTTGTAATTAATTGTAAAATATTTTTTTACATTAAAATACTTTTTAAATCATTGTTTTAATAATGATTGATTTAATAATAATCTTGTTGTGCTTTAATGAAGTACACTTATTTTAATGTTGGCTTATTTGAATGGTTTTAATGTTAATGTTGGCTATCATACTAAATGCATGTAAAGTACTTGATTTATAATTTTAGCTGTTATTTTTATGCAATATTACATTTAAATATAATGACTTTTAAATCCTTGTGCTGTCTTGAAAACCCTGTAACAACTTTGGTGTTCCCTGTCTAAAATAACCTGCTTTCAAAAAATAGCTCGCTATGATATATTATCACCAAATATTGGATTAAATCTTTTTGTCAGCTTATGGTCTTTCAATTAGCACAGGTTTTGAATTTCTTTTTGGAACTGATTGATTATAGACCTCATGGATCTGAGCTTATGCACCTTAGTGTTTGAGTTAAAGAAATGTAGGGACAATGCACAATATATCAGCCACCATATTGGTTAATGGCCGATAAATGCTCATTTTTCGTGTTATAATACATGTTGATAATACCGATGATAAAATTATGCTGATATATTAAAGCCAAACCATGATGGTTTTGACTTGCTTGATATGATTGGAATCACTTTGAAAAGAAAGGTACTGTATATTGTAATTTCACAACATTCAACATTTCAGCGCAGTCATTTCGCTCGGACACAGTTCTGAATTGTATTGCACATGCGGTTAATATGGTTTCTTTACAAACTCTAAAATGCTTTGTTGCTTTTTGCCTTTAACGGTCTGCTTGAAAACAAATGCTTCTATCAGTAACAACGTCTTTGTCGATGTCAATGTAATGTCATGCTCCTGAACACCAAATGTTTTCCCCTTTCATTTTCAATGGATGGTCATTTTGACCAAAAAAAGCTGAGATCAGTGAGGCCTACAATCAGCCTGTTTCAGAAAGAAATGCAAAACATGTCCTAATTGAAAGAACACAACAAAAATAATGAATGCAATATTTGGTGAAAATATAGCATAATGAGAGATTAATAAGCTACTTCTTAAAGCCGGTCACTTTTCAACAGGTTTGATAAGGTGGTGGAAAAAGTTTTAAAAAAACACACAAAAAAAACATCCCATAATCCAATATAACATTAACGATAACATTACTATAACGATAACATTAACACTTTCAGGAAAAAGAAAATCTTCTACAGATCAAAATTACTTGAACACAACATAAATGTGCTAAAGTGCAACTTCATCATTACAAATATTTAAATAATAATAAATATTTATACCAGATATGCAAGTTTTAAAAGGGAAGGACATAAAAGCATATTTTAGTTTATACTTGTCAGTACATTCAACAGTGCACTTTAACAATATTTCAAAGACAACAGGAAAATTATGAAATTACGCATAAATTTGTACTTGCATCCTACTTAAGTGGGTTCTAAAAACACTCAGCTAATTCTATTTAATATAAATTTATATCAATACATTTTCATTAAATGGCAAACAATCATGTAGTCAGTTGTCTGAAAACTCACTTTATTATATCTGTAATAAGAGTCCTAAAGTGTACTTGTTTTTTTAATAAGGTGTTTTTGTTACTAGAGTTTTTTTTTTTTTTTTTTTGCCAGATTCATTGAGCTGTGTTTTGTTTGACTGGGAATCACAGGGAACATCCAGGCTGGAGTCATGGACAGCAGTGAAGGTCCAGCTCAGAGGCCTGTTACACTAGATATAGATGGAGCAGGTGAGACGCTAGAAGTCTCCATTCCACCCCAGACTGACCCAACAGAAACATCCTTCCAGGAGGAGAGCATCGACCTGGACGCCGAAGCGTTTGTTTCACCACAGGATGACAGCACTCACTCTGAGAGCTTAATAGACAAGCTGAATGACCAGATGATGGAGAGCGTGATGATCTCCGACTCCCCCAACAGCGAGGAAGAGGACGTTGTTCCCATCATCTCACTTCTAGGGCAGAATGATGATGAGGAGGCACTCGAGTCCAAAACACCGGATGGAGATACAGAAGAGCGAAAAGACGATGATGTGGTTGAACCTGAGGAGACATCAGATCCTTTTTTAGAAGAGGAGAACAAAGAGGAAAAGATTGCACAGGTGGATGACAAAAGGGATATTGTTTCCCCGGATGACCCAAACCCAGAGGCTCCCAAAGCTCAGGAGACGCCGCTTGAGATGAATACGGATGCGTCCCCCAAAGAGGAGCCTGTCCCGGTTTGTACTATCTTCAGCCAGGCTGTGCAACCCAAAGCACAAGCCCTGATACCTGACGGCTTTCAGCCAACGCTAGTGAAGTCTCCAAGTTTTACCATCGGCAGCACAGAAACCCCCAATAAACTCATCCCTCAAGTGTGCCAGCCCAGTCCCAGCCTCAGTAAGTTCTTCACAGATAACTGCGTGGTCAACCCCGCCTCGGACTTCTTTGATTCTTTCACGACATCCACCTCTTTCGTATCAATCAGCAACCCAAATGCAGAGTCGCCCAAGACGGCTGCCACTCCAGAATTTCCGGCAGGCCCCGGACCCCAGGAAGCTGTACCGACCAGCACGTACTTTACCCCAGTGGCTACAAAAACACAAGTAAGTCCTGCGGAGCCCGAGAACAAGCTCCAGGCCGTGTTCTCAAGTGGCGACGACCCTTTCGCTAGTGCTCTGATCACCAGTGAGCTGGATAAGCGCTATGACGCCTGGCTTCCCTCAGACGACACCAGGAAAGTTCTGATATCAGTAGCCACACAGCAGATCAGTCCTGCTCAGATAGACAGAGAGCAGCTGGCCATGCCTGGACTCAAGTTTGACAACCTACAGGTCGGTGCAGTTTCGCAAAATTCCTTTTTTCAAAATCGGCATGCATGTTTGATACGACCACATGAATTAAAAAGTTACGTTTTGTGCCTTTTAGGCCATATTAGGATATTTAACCCATTAGTCAATATTTAGTCCTTATTTATATTTAGTAACTAAAGGCTAAAAAAGTATTTGAAGCGCCTCACTCCAACTATCTGTTTCAGTTGTGTGTGGTCGTAATGAACTTTTATTCAGCAAGGACACATTCAGTTGATCAAAGATGACTGTAAAGACTTTTCCTTGTTACAAACTGTTCATCAAAGAATACAAAAATATGAATGTTTTTCTACACCGATGTTCCTTGAGCAGTAAGTCATCAGATTAGAATGATTTCTGAAGGATCATGGATTGACGATTGGTTGTTGTATTAAGCGTACAACAAAAGGAGTAGATGACAAGAACAATTAAATCTACAATTAAAATCTACAAAACTCAAGAGATCATAGGAGGAAACAATAAACACAACCACGTTTAACGCTGATGGAACGGGACAAAGAAACTAAGGAAACACAGGGCTTAAATACATGGGGATAGCAGTCAAGATAAAACAAAACCGGTGTGAAGAACTAATTAACAACCAAGAAAACTAACTAGTGAACACAGGCAAACCAGATCAGAGAAAACAGAATAAAAAAACACAATGAAATTAAACTAAAACAGAACATTTTACACATGTGACACTGAAGACTGGAGTAATGATACTGAAAATTCATGATCACGGGAATAATGTGAAAATAATTTAAAAAAAAATATTTTTTTATTAAAATACATTCACATAGAAAACACCTGTTTTAAATTATAATAATACATATAATAATTGTCACAGTATTACTGTTTTACTGTATAATACTCTTATCAACCCTAAACTAGTGTATGTTCATTTCATGGGGGCTTTAAACTTCAGTAAATAAAAGTGAAGACGTAATCTCTGTCGATCTCTGTTTCCCTGTCCTCTGTGTGGGAACAGGAATCGAAGCAGAAACGTAATCTCTGTGATTTGCAGGGCGATGCGGTGAAAGATCTCATGCAGCGTTTTCTGGGCGACCAGGCAGCTTTGAAGAGACAGGTGCTCTCAGCCAACTCAGTGGAGCAGAACTTCCTGGGACTCAAGCGACTAATAGTGAGTAGCAGATCATGATTGCTCCTTCATGGAGTTTTTCACATGCTCCTAATTTTTGACTCATTCAGAAAAGAGAGACGCGTGTCTTCAGTCTTTTTGTATGTTAAGGGTGAGTGGTGGCAAAATAACTTTGTTTCCACTTTGTTGTTTCCTCTGGGCCCTTGCGGTTAGTCACGAGAGAGGTCACCGTCCGCTCCAGGTCCAGAGGACTCAACCGAGAAAACCTGCTCGCAGCGCCAAATTGTGGTGGCAAAATCTTTTATCAATCGTGAAAAAGAGACAAATATCCCAATTGTCTTCTATAAAGGTTTATTTTCTCATGAGCAAAGGTCAACAGACATACAGACACCCGAAACTGCCCTGCAGAGTGTGACGAAGAAGGAAGGGCTGCTCCTACATTTATATCTCTAGTCTTCAAGGCTAAAGGCTCCTAAACAGTTGTGATTTTCCTCTCCATATCAGGAACACATTACCCTCTCTATACCTCTAGGTGTGATGTGTCGCTCCCTGCGCACCATATGCGTTTTAGATTTCTTTAAATTGATTATCTCTTACTTAGTAATTCTACAGAATAGAAAGTGCAATTAATATCACACAATGATCAATAATATCAAGAAACAATTATAAGATTAGAAAAATTATATTTATAATTAGAAAAAAGCATCACATATGAATACAAATTCCACCACAGGGTGTAAGACATTTTAAAATGAGAAAACTTGTGTTCTTGTTCACCATCTCCATTTCGTTTTGAGTTTTATGACTGGTTTATGTGGACACACAACTGTATATATATCCAACATATAATGGATATTACAACAAAAACATGATTGATTTTTTAGACTTCCAGTGTCCCTGAAAACCATATGACTTAAAAACATACTTAACTGTGGGGGTTTTTATAAAAAAAATGCAGAAAGTTTTCTGTGATGGGTACGCCAATGGAGAGTTACGCCTCAACCTATATATGTGTGTGTGTGTGTGTGTGTGTCTGTGCAATGCTGTATCAAGCAGCATGAAGTGCCAGCTGTAGCCCTAGGGGCCCAAAATTACTGCCTCACTGATTTACCTCTGCACACAAGCATCAAGACACATGCAGACAGGCCTGAGACGCGCAGCCTTGCCTGCTGTGCCCACGTCCTTCACTGAATGACAAGGATACACTGCGGTGCGTGTGTGTGTTTCCAGTGTAGTGTGGAAGCATGAGCTGTAATCCCCAGATCCTGGACTTCACAGGCCAGATCAAGAAGAGGAACGGGCTTGAGGCTTACTGAGTTACTGAGACACACACAGGATTAGTCCTCTGAACTCTGTATATAGTGAAACATTCACAGACACTGCATTATATTGACCTTAAAGACCCTGTGTGTGTTCAAAAATACATTTACATCTATGCATTTTGCTTTTATCCAGTGACTAATATTGCAGTGAAAGTATTCATTTACTGCAAAAAAGATTTTCTTACTCTGAATTTTTGCCTTGTTTTCCAGTTCAAATAGCTAAACATTTTTCAATAAAGATACATAAGTATCTCATCATATGTATAAGTCTGTAAATTGGCTAAATATGTAATTTTGCTTCTTAGGTAAATGCATCTGGATCTGAGAAGGTTTAGATATTTGTACAGAAAAATGCTAAATCCTAACAGGAAATTGCTTACGTCTAACTTGGTGTTGCTTATGCCGTGTGTTTCTGCATGAGCTACAAGAATCATATAAATTGTAAAATTTCAACTTAAGTTGAAGTATAATCAAATTGGCTGTTCAACTTAAATTATATGGTCATGAGATGAGTCGTTAAATTTTTCTCTGTCTTTTGGAATATAAGTGTCACACAACGTGTGCGACGCGGAGAGACAAGGAGAAGAAGGTTTCCAACTGAAACGCTCTTTATTAATAAACAAAAAAATAAAGACTTTAAATATAAACAAAAGACGGCACGCTTGTGCAAAAACCTGGAGAACATGGGACACGGAGACATCCATACATTTCAAACATAACGTCATCAATAGATAAAGAAACAGGGAAAACATGAGGGTAATAATACACAGGATAATAGGGAACAGCTGACGGCACGGGAAGTACAAGGAAGTGAACAGGGACGACTGTGACAATAAGAGGTCTTTGTATCATTAATACATCCTGCAGGTTTCATAACTTAAAATGTCCTCCTCTTTCAAAGTTATTTAGCATAAGATTGTGATAATATAATGTGATGCCATGCGGACATTGTGCTGTTCCTGGCTGTGAAAAACATCATCTATTCATAAGCTGCCGAAGGATCCCGATGTCAGAGAAAAATGGATCCAGTTTATTTTAAATGAATGTCCTAATCACAGCCGTGCAGACGTGTGTGTACAAGAGACTGTTTTGAGCACAAGCTACAACACAATACTGGCTTTCCTTCTGACGCTGGATTTGCAGAGAGACTGAAATTAAAATGCTGTCCCTTCTATATTGGATCCGACGGGAACGGCACAACACACATATGCGAGTTTGATATGTACTGATTATGTGTGCATGTCAAACCAAAATCAGCAGTAAGCAGTGATTTCTGATATGTAATGATTCATGTATATTACATTACATGACACTGACCATACTGTCCCTTTACAATCACTGGAGCTGTCAATCAAACTGAGTGAGCAAATCAGTGACTGAGTTCTGGACTCTCCAAAACTGTCATTATAATCAATTAATCTCTTATTTACAGTGCAGGAATCAAGCTGCAATGATGAGGTTCTTCATTCCCGTCTGTGATGGGAACAGATCTAGATCATTGTGACGGATCATTTAGACAATATTCGGTATAATGAGAATTGTGAAGCAGAAATCATATTGACAATATGATGCTAATCTACACTTCATGAGTAGTTAATCTCCACAGCTGTAATAGTAAAAGATTTGGAGAGAGTTCCACATGTAGGAAATTCCCTGTCATCCAATCACAGCAGGGCGTTTCCTCTAAAGTCTCACACAGACACGCCCACTCAGACTGAAACAGGACAGGAAATTCACTTTAATTTCTAAATTATGAAAGATTTGTATGTAAAAATCATACTAATATTATTAGTACGTAACGTAACTGAAGTTTGGGACCCTTTAAAAAGATGAATCAAGATAAATCGAGATTAATCTCATTTCAAAAGTTGACATTGCTTCTTTTGGTGAGTTAAAGCAATGTAAAAACATACGCTGCCACGACTGGCTGATCTTTTTTTATGACTTTGATAAAAAATATTGTCCCACCCAAACCCACCGTTTCAGTGGAAATATGGATTTTTTTTATTTTTTTTATATTTATATATATATATATATATATATATTTTATTTTATTTTTTTTTGTTTATGTGCCTCAATTACCCTTCAAGAAGGGTATGTAAGCTGTGTTTCCAAATAGTGTCATTTTCTGGTTCACTGCTTCTGTTTGCCGTTTCTTTGGGGCATGTTGAACTACTTGTACATAGAGGAGGGAGAAGCGTTGTTATGCTCAATTATATCACATACTAGTTGAGGTCATATGGTAATTTAACTTTAAACTTCACTTTAAATGTAGTCAAAATCTGTTTTTCTATAATGTGCAATTCTGCATGTGAAATTTGTCTGGTTCTTTTAACTGTAAACCAGGGGTTTCAACCCTCATATTGAGCGCTATGATTTCAAGTCAGTTAGCTGGTCAATTAGTAATGTAGTTTTTAAATATGACTATTTAAATCAAATCGATGCCAATAGTTAATAATAAACTATGCTACCCGTTTCATTTATCTATGACTGGTAAATATACATCACATTAAGTTTATTAATTTGTGCTATCAAATGGATGGATTTTTTGTCTCAAATGTAGGCCTAATTATTTTATTACATTTTGTTTACTGCAAACTGCATTTGTACAGCTATTTAAGGTATAGCTGTTATAACTGTCTAGAACTGGGGCTAGTGTAGAAATACTGTACATACTGATCCAGATCTGTCATCCCCAGAGTAAAAGAGTCTCACATACAACACAACATGTGCCGTTTATCTGAACCTCATTCTTCAGAAGACTGATGCCTCGGCTGCCCTCATTTCCCCCTGTCTGCTTATTTCTCTGTTTTCTTCTCTCTCTCTTCTGGTCTGGCTCTCGTCTTCTCCGTACGGGGTTCCAAGGATTATTTTTGGCTCTTAATCTTGGTCTTATTTCTCGCGGCACCATCCTGACTTCCTCTCCAGCTGTTCATAATATTGTTACTTTGTCTTATTTTCTTGGCCACAAAGGACTGAATCTCTCCAAGCGCTGCCATAATATAGAATTAAAAAGCTGTCGAGATAATAAAATAATAAATGAAGAAATGTACAAAAAAAGAGTATTTATACATTTATTTATGTTTTCTGAGCTCGGAGTGGCAGTGCTGAAGCTTTGAGGTCGCAGAGAATGAATGACTTAGAGATGTGCAACATGTCCAATATCTTATATCACGGTTTAAATCTGATAACAGAGACTTTGACAGACATGCATGAAATTGTTTGAATGAACAATTTTGAATGAATGAACAAGCAAGGTTTGAATGAACGATTCAATGATTCATTAAAATCTTTGCTTGTTTCAGTACTGCCGTTTTAACAGATCTCTTGAATGAATGATTCAGTGACAAATGCATTTTTTAGCCGTCACTTGGTGTAATGATTATTTGAAGCGCCTTGTTCCTGTCACAGGTATGGTGTGTGGAGGAAGGTAGGAAGATGAAGGGATAACAAACACTCTTTTAATTAAGGAACTAAAGTCCAAAACGGGGAGGAACACATGATTGATTGCATCGATATGACATGATTCATGCATCGAGACCGATAACACTGTCAAGGACTGAGGGAAAACCTTGAACGTGATTTCATGTTATATCATCAAGGACTTGTCACACGCACACCATGGCCTGTTCTCGCTGCTGACCTCTGGAAAAAAAGTTGTTCAGCATTCGATGCAGGTCAAGCAGGTTCTGCAATAGTTTTCAGACTCCTGAGCTCTTTTTAATGATGATGATGATGATGGTGATGGTGTTACTGTACTGGTATAATGAGGCCTTTAAATCAGTCTGGGAAGCACCTCATCGTCAGATATCAGCGCTGGATCGTCAACATTTACTTCTGAGAGAGACGAAGAGGCTCCCACTCCACTTGTGCTCTCATTAGTCGATCTCACGCCGGGAACCAATCACGTGCCTTGTGAGTTTCTCTCTTTGTATGGGATCCTGGGAAACCGGTTCTTTTGGATCCTGATGAAGCAACGCTGCTTTCTGCAATATGGCGGTATTTTTGAATTTGTATTTTTCTATGAATATTACTGATGCATTGAGGCTGCAAAACTCGAACCGCGAAATGGTGAGGGATTACTGTACTGTTGTTACGAGCTAATGCATCGAAATTTCGTTCTGTGTACACAGAATGACAATGAAAACCTGTCTATGTTCCTGTATCGACATCTATGTTGATCCTGGAACAACATTCCAATCAACCAATCAGATTTGACAAGTTTACCGTTGCCATATTTGTCTTAGGGTTTGGTGCTTCTACATCAGTGTTATTCACCATCATTTCCCTCTGACTTTAGGAATAAACTTATGTGTGGGCTTAGGTTTAAAGGTTGGGATAGGTGTAGGACTACACTTTTGGACAAGAATGCTGTTCCAGGATTATCAAAATATGTTGGAACACTTCTTACTTGGCAGACTGTGACAGGCTGATATGACTAACTTTACTATGATTGATGACCAGATAGATAACTACAAAGACCACAGGAGAGCACATGTGCAAAGTTATTTGAGAACTACATTTTTTCTGGTTGCATTCGCACCTCCAGTAGGAACTCTGAATTGGCGTAAGCCGCCACTTACATCCTGCCGCTCTGGTTGTTATGCAGGACATCCATCAGTATTAGACCTTACTTACTTTGAATTAGGAGTTAATTTAGTCGTTCCCAGTTCCTGTGGTTCGAACACACCAAAAAGCGGGTACTTCCTCCAATAGTTATAGAAACTATGAAAATGTTCTTCCGGCTTAAAAGCCCCTAATGATGACAGGACACTATCCCTTTAAAAGAGCAGAGCAGCCGTCTTCATGCATTTTGGGTCCCAAAGTCTGCAGTGCATCAGAAAAGACCCTTGTTTCCCCTGTGATTTACTTCTGTTATGCTTTTTTTCAGGGGCAGCTTCTGCTTTTGCCCGTTTTCCTGCCAGTTAGGCTTCATTTGCCCCCCTAATGAAGATTTAGAGGCTCTGGGATCTCTGAAATAAAAGAGAGAGAAAGAGTAGGACAGAAGGAAAGAGAAGGTGTTTTCAGTGCCTGTGAAAACAAACATAAGAGAGACTAAACTAACTCAAGATGAGAAAATAAACATAAATGAAAAACAAAACCGACAAACATCATCCCACCTGATGTCCACACTACTGGCAAAAAGTGACACAAGAGTTTTCCTCAAATTCAATATTTGATAGGTGTAAAAATTGCATGCATGCTTTGAATGAGTTCTCTTTTGCGTGTTCGTGCACTTGCATGGACAAATACACACACAAAAAAGAAAAGAAAGTCAAGCTAGTAGTTATTATAACCGAGAATTGTGAACAAACTGATCAAGATTTCATCCATGCAAAGATCAGATAGAAAAAACAAAATGTATGTTTGTGCTGAGTGATCAAATCCACTGAAGAGGCATGTGTCTGTCATCCAAAAACCAAAAACATGAGGAAAACTTGGTGCGCACAAGACTAATTTATCTGTACCTAGTTTGTTTTGCAGTCGATTTGAATTTTTTTTGCAACATATGCAAGTTTTGAAATGAAAGTCTTGCTGTAACAAATGGCAGCGTCATGTAAAGCGAGCGCTCACAGTGACCTTGTTGTCTCTTTTGCGCCTCCTCCTGAGCGAGCAGCTGTTTGTGTAATGGCTCCATCTTCTCTCTCGGCACACAGAGCACAAAGAACTGGAGGGCGGCCGTGGACCTGACGGGCAGACTGCTGACGGCTCTCGGCCAGGGCTACGGCAAGAGCGGCCAGCCCACCAGCCACACCACAGACTCCTTACAGGTGAGCAGAACGCTGTGCTCTCTCTCTCTCCAGCGCTGCGTCCGAAAGCTGTTTGTCTCTTACTATGATCATGTTAGTCATACTGTTCTCCAAAACAATGACAAAACTCACTTTTAGAAGATGTAAGCATTCAAAACTTACAGTCTCTCACTGTCCAATCAAACGCTCCCTAGAATCTGAAGTCCCGCCCCCTTCATTATAAACAGATGCTGAAGCTGCGACTGAAATCAGTCACTCGTTCACACACTCACTGTTTTCTACATGATGAACGTCTCATAGTCACTCTATAGGGGACAGGGAGCGATTCAGACAGTGAGAATATATTTTATTGGGAATGAAGTCTGGATTGACGTTAGTGTCAGTGAAGCGCTGCAGATCCAGAGACACGACAGACCAGAGCGGGTCATCTGATCGAGTCGCCGCAGAACAGAAAACACATCGACACGTTTGAGGTCTGCACAGAATGATGTGTTTTAAAGAGATATGGAGGAAACGGTTAGAGATTAGGAGGAAACTGCGGCTTTATCGAGCTCAACAGCTCTGAGCGAAACTAAACACTATTGGCTGTTTTAATAAAAGGGGTGGAGCTGTCCGATATGCCCCGCCCCGTCTTTCTGTTTCAGTGGAAATTACAATACATTGAACTAGATAGAGGAAGTTTATTTTATAAACTTCAGTTGGCTTGAGAAAGCCTAGCCTGAAAGTTTAAATTAGTTGTAACAGCTTTGAGAGTTTTGAGAGTTTAAACTTTAAAACATGTCGCTAACAAGATTTATTTGGAGATTACTGATGATTCAGTTGGTCAGTGAATGGCGCTGTTTCCCACACACAGAAGTAAGCAGCATTTTCTAGTTATATTTGCAATCTTTGATATGTTTGCCAGTATTTCATAGTTGGTATGTAAAATAGAGGGATTAAACTTACTAATTAAAGTAAAAAAATCGATTGTAGACCTGCAAGTCTTTTTTCAGGATTTTTTCAAGTTGCTTGGGTAACCAGAGTGGTTGCTAGGCAGTTGCTAGGGTAACCAGAGTGGTTGCTAGGGCGTTGCTAATCAGTTGCTAGGGTATCCTGGGTGGTCGTTAGGGTGTTGATAGGTGGTTGCTAGGGTAACCGTGGTGGTCACTAGGGTGTTGCTAGGTGGTTGCTAGGGTATCCAGAGTTGTTGCTAGGATGTTACTAGGTAGTTGTGAGGTGTTATGGGTAGTTTCTATGTCATTTTTAGCACAATTTAACACTTAGCTAATCACTATTAGCATGTAGCTATTCACTGCTAGCATGTGTAGCATGTTGGAAGTCCATTTTGCTAGCATGAGTCAATAGACCCAACCCCCATGTCTCTACGACTTTCTGATGCAGAGATATAGGTCTGGCTAAACGGTTGCTAGGGTACTTTGTTTGGTTGCTAAGGAGTGGCTAAGCCTCTGCCATTGATGTCACTTCAAAGGCTGCTTGACAGTATGAACGATATAAACCAACCACAACGCCTCTACGACATTCAGAACTAAAGATATCTCGCTTTGCATTTGGTTGCTAAGGTGCTCGATAATGGTTGCTAGGGCGTGGCTAGGAAGTGTTGAAAACATTGGTGATTGGCAGTTTGCCAGTTTGAGATGGGTTGCTAAGGTGCTCTAAATGGTTGCTAGGGCGTGGCTTAATAGCTTCACTGTGATCCTGAGACACTCATTGGTCGCCTGAGTAAAATGAGCCCTCCCCCTTGTCTCTGTGACGCTGTGCTGAAGAGCTATGTTCAATTCAAAATCCCTATGCATTTTGCCATAGTAGATGCTGTTTCATGGGACAGCCTTCCCCATTCATCTCTATGGGGCAAATTTGGGCAGCTCTAGCACCCCAGGGGTGCAACTTTTACCCCATTGTGTGGTATGTTCTTACAGAGGCTGTCACCCTCTTCAAATGTGGCGAGTTTCATCTTTTTACAAATTCCTCGCTCCGAGTTATTAATTGTCAAAGTTCGTCGCAATGTTAAGTCAATGGGATTTTTCGGCTGCTTTTTCGCCCCTGGGGCGAACATCGTACCCCCGATCCCTTAGAAACGATATAGCAACTCAAGTCAGAACAGGTCTGAAGTCTGAGCAGAGTTTAGTGGTTGTAGCTTTAAAGCTGTAGGAGGAGATTCTTTTAGAATTTTAGGTAAGAAGAAAAATAATAATAACTAGATAGAGGAAGTTTATGATATAAACTTCAGTTGGCTTGAGAAAGCCTATCCTGAAAGTTAAATTTATTTGTAAAAGCTTAAAAAGTTGTTTAAGTTTACAGATAGATAGATGGAAAGAATTAGATCTTGAGCATATATACACTTGTTAGTTATTGCCTTGCGTTGTTTCTAGGCAGTTACTAAGGTGTCGTTATGTTCTTTGATCATAATTTAATCTTTAATCAATTGATGATCAATTTTGCTAGCAAGATTTAATGTTAATTATCTTGTTGCTAGCAAGATTTAGAATGAATTCCGAAGTCATTAGCAACATTTAACATAAATAAGCATGCTGCTGGCAAGAATTCGCTGAATTAGCATATTGGTAGCAAGATTTATTGTTAATTAACAAGTTGCTATCAAGATTTAGCATGATCTAGCATGTCACTAGTGAGAATTTGCGTGATCTAGCATGTTGCTAGCAAGATTTAACGTTAATTAACAAGACGCTATTGACATTTAGTGTGAACTAACATGTCGCTAGTGAGATTTGTTAATTCGTAGGTCGCTTGTGAGCTTTAACATGAGTTAACAAGTCACTAGTGAGATTTAATGTTTTAAAGAACACAAGAGTCAGTTGACGCAGAGACTGGAGGTTATTGATGATTCAGCTGAACAGTGAGTGGTCTGAAATATCAAAGAATAATAATGAATATTAAATATAAATCTAAAATAAACAACATTTACATTGGTAATAAACATGAGTAAATAATTAATTGATTACAGAAGTGTTGCAATACTTGGTTAGTGCACAAAATGGCATCTAGGGAACATACATGGAGTTTTTTCATCATGAGGGATCATCGGTGTTGTAACGAAATACCAAAAAATAAATAACAATGCTTTTTGATCCCCAAAGTGTTGAAAATTGCAATTAGTTTATAAAAATGTTTACGGTTTAATTACATCCTTGGCTTTTAACGGTCAGTTTTCACTAATGTGAATAATACTTTGTTTTATTTCTATTTTAAAGATGTAATTAAGCATTATTAATATAGTCTTGCCACTTTCAAAACAGACTGCAGTTACACTACATGTATATGGAGCCCTTTATACATTTATTTACTATATAAATGTGTGTATAGATAGATAGATAGATATGTATGTGTATATATATATATATATATATATATATATATATATATATATATATATATATATATATATATATATATATATATGTGTGTGTGTGTGTGTGTGTGTGTGTATAAAGCCTTTCTTCATGTGAAATAAAATAACTTAAATATTAGTATTTCTTAAATCATTCCTGCACAATTACAATGGGGATAGTAATGCTGTTTTTTTCTAATCTCAAGCAGTTTTCAGATTGAATCGATCTGCCATGTCAGACTTCAGTTCAACACGGCAATTATAGCAGATAAAGGAATCAAGGCAATGTAATATTTACTCAGGCATAAGTTATAAATAAACTTAAGTGCTTTGACGCGAGTGCGCGAGGACGCGCGTTTGAAGTTCATTGAGAGTTGCCGTTCCCATAGTAATCTACTCAGCGGGCGAAAGCCTTTGCCGAGTAAACACGAATGAGAGTCAGAATTTGGCCATATAAGTACATAAATCTTCAAGGAAACACGCTGCAGCGGTTACTTGATAATCGGAAACAATTTCCGTTTGATCATAAACTCTCTCACATAAATCTATTTTAGGAGATTATGATCTCTCTCTCCAGCAGTAATGGCGTCTTTGAAAAGCTTTGAGGCTTTGAATTGCAGCGCTCTGATTCGTTCAAACGTCAGTGCTCTCACTGACAGGGGTGTAATTTTGTGATATTATGTATGTAAAATAGAGAGATTTAACTTACTAATTAAAGTAAAAAATCGATTGTAGACCTGCAAGTTTTTTTTCAGGATTTAAAAAAATAAAATGCATGCCCATTGGAATGGACATGTTCACACATACTGTATTGAAATGTATTATATATCAGGTGTAATGTTGTGATGTTACCAACAGATGGAGTGGACGCTCTATCTAAAATTCAGTTTTCACTTCATTAGTGAAAGTCTATGGAGATTTTATGACTTTAATCTTCAGTTTTATCAAAAATCATAAGTCTGATCAGTCTGAAAAGGGATAGCAACTCAAGTCAGAACAGGTCTGAAGTCTGAGCAGAGTTTAGTGGTTGTAGCTTTAAAGCTCTAGGAGGAGATGCTCTGAGAATTTTAGGTAAGAAGAATAATAATAATAATAAGTTTAGATACAATATCACTAAGTTGGCTTTCTCAAGCCAACTTAATAAAAACTAGATAGAGGAAGTTTATGATATAAACTTCAGTTGGCTTGAGAAAGCCTAGCCTGAAAGTTAAATTTATTTGTAAAAGCTTAAAAAGTTTTGAAAGTTTACAGATAGATAGATGGAAAGAATTAGATCTTGAGCATATATACTCTTGTTAGTTATTGCCTTGCGTTGTTTCTAGGCAGTTACTAAGGTGTCGTTATGTTCTTTGATCATAATTTAATCTTTAATCAATTGATGATCAATTTTGCTAGCAAGATTTAATGTTAATTATCTTGTTGCTAGCAAGATTTAGTATGAATTCCGAAGTCATTAGCAACATTTAACATAAATAAGCATGTTGCTGGCAAGAATTTGCTGAATTAGCATATTGGTAGCAAGATTTATCGTTAATTAGCTTGAAAAGTTTTGAGAGTTTAAACTTAAAAATAAGTTATAATTATGCTTTTTGATCCCCAAAGTGTTGGAAAATTGTAATTAGTTTATAAAAATGTTTACGGTTTAATTACATCCTTGGCTTTTAACGGTCAGTTTTCACTAATGCGAAAAATACTTTGTTTAATTTCTATTTTAAAGCTGTAATTAAGCATTATTAGTATAGGCTAATCACTTTCAAAAGAGACTGCAGTTACACTGCATGTATATGTAGCCTTTTATATATACTAAATAGATGTGTATGTGTATATATATATATATATATATATATATATATATATATAATATGTATAGAGGTGTGTGTGTGTGTGTATATATATATATATGATACTGTGAATAATACTTTGTTTTATTTCTATTTTAAAGCTGTAATTAAGCATTATTAATATAGGCTAATCACTTTCAAAAGAGACTGCAGTTACACCACAGTTATATATATAAATAAAATGGTACTGTGACACTGTGAATAATACTTTGTTTTATTTCTATTTTAAAGATGTAATTAAGCATTATTTATGTAGTCTTACCACTTTCAAAACAGACAGCAGTTACACTGCATGTATATGGAGCCCTTTATATTTACAATATAGCTGTAGATAGATATGCATGTATGTGTGTGAATAAATTTAGGCGCTATAAATAAACGTAGGCGCTTAGGCGTGGACGCGCGAATGCGGGAGGACGCGCATATATGGAGCCTCTAATACATACTTTTTAGATATATATGTAAATCCTTCCTTCATGGGAAACAAACTTAAATATTAGTATTTTTTAAATAATTCCTGCTAAAGTACAATGAGGAGAGTAATGCAGTTTTTTTCTAATCTCAAGCAGTTTTCAGATTGAATCGATCTGCCATGTCAGACTTCAGTTCAACACGGCAATTATAGCAGATAAAGGAATCAACGCAATGTAATATTTGTATAAAGCCTTCCTCCATGGGAAACAAAATAACTTAAATATTAGTATTTTTAAAATAATTCCTGCTCATGTAATGCAGCAGAGTAATGCAGTTTTTTTTAACTCAAGCAGTTTACAGTTTGAATCGATCTGCCATCGTTTTTGCATCCTTTTAAATACCTTATTTCATTTATTGTTTAAGTGTTCACAAAACATCGATCTATCAGCGAATCTGCTCAGGAAGCGCGTTTGAACTCGAGAACAGGAGTCAGACTTTAGTTAAAAGCAGATAAAAGAATTAACACAATGTAACTACATACTCAAGAATTAGTTATAAATAACTTTGACTGTTAGACGCTGCATTTGAAGAGAGTCAGCGCGCGCTGCTCAGGGAAGCCTTTTACATGTGTCTTCCCCGTGCAAACACGAGCGAGAGTCAGAATTCGGCAATAAAGTACATAAATGAGCGCTATAAATAAACTTAGGCGATTAGACGGTTATCCGTTGCCACGAGTCCAGGAGGACGCGCGTTTAAACTTCACTTACCTTTCCTATAGTATCATAGTGCTCAACAGCGAAAATCCGTTGCCGAGTAAAGACGAATGAGAGTCAGAATTTGGCCATATAAGTACATAAATCTTCAAGGAAACACGCTGCAGCGGTTACTTGATAATCGGAAACAATTTCCGTTTGATCATAAACTCTCTCACATAAATCTATTTTAGGAGATTATGATCTCTCTCTCCAGCAGTAATGGCGTCTTTGAAAAGCTTTGAGGCTTTGAATTGCAGCGCTCTGATTCGTTCAAACTTCAGTGCTCTCACTGACAGGGGTGTAATTTTGTGATATTATGTATGTAAAATAGAGAGATTTAACTTACTAATTAAAGTAAAAAATCGATTGTAGACCTGCAAGTTTTTTTTTCAGGATTTAAAAAAATAAAATGCATGCCCATTGGAATGGACATGTTCACACATACTGTATTGAAATGTATTATATATCAGGTGTAATGTTGTGATGTTACCAACAGATGGAGTGGACGCTCTATCTAAAATTCAGTTTTCACTTCATTAGTGAAAGTCTATGGAGATTTTATGACTTTAATCTTCAGTTTTATCAAAAATCATAAGTCTGATCAGTCTGAAAAGGGATAGCAACTCAAGTCAGAACAGGTCTGAAGTCTGAGCAGAGTTTAGTGGTTGTAGCTTTAAAGCTCTAGGAGGAGATGCTTTGAGAATTTTAGGTAAGAAGAATAATAATAATAACTAGATAGAGGAAGTTTATGATATAAACTTCAGTTGGCTTGAGAAAGCCTATCCTGAAAGTTAAATTTATTTGTAAAAGCTTAAAAAGTTGTTTAAGTTTACAGATAGATAGATGGAAAGAATTAGATCTTGAGCATATATACACTTGTTAGTTATTGCCTTGCGTTGTTTCTAGGCAGTTACTAAGGTGTCGTTATGTTCTTTGATGATTTAGCATGATCTAGCATGTCACTAGTGAGAATTTGCGTGATCTAGCATGTTGCTAGCAAGATTTAACGTTAATTAACAAGACGCTATTGACATTTAGTGTGAACTAACATGTCGCTAGTGAGATTTGTTAATTCGTAGGTCGCTTGTGAGCTTTAACATGAGTTAACATGTCACTGACGAGAATGAATGTTATTTAACAAGTCACTAGTGAGATTTAATGTTTTAAAGAACACAAGAGTCAGTTGACGCAGAGACTGGAGGTTATTGATGATTCAGCTGAACAGTGAGTGGTCTGAAATATCAAAGAATAATAATGAATATTAAATATAAATCTAAAATAAACAACATTTACATTGGTAATAAACATGAGTAAATAATTAATTGATTACAGAAGTGTTGCAATACTTGGTTAGTGCACAAAATGGCATCTAGGGAACATACATGGAGTTTTTTCATCATGAGGGATCATCGGTGTTGTAACGAAATACCAAAAAATAAATAACAATGCTTTTTGATCCCCAAAGTGTTGAAAATTGCAATTAGTTTATAAAAATGTTTACGGTTTAATTACATCCTTGGCTTTTAACGGTCAGTTTTCACTAATGTGAATAATACTTTGTTTTATTTCTATTTTAAAGATGTAATTAAGCATTATTAATATAGTCTTGCCACTTTCAAAACAGACTGCAGTTACACTACATGTATATGGAGCCCTTTATACATTTATTTACTATATAAATGTGTGTATAGATAGATAGATAGATATGTATGTGTATATATATATATATATATATATATATATATATATATATATATATATATATATATATATATATATATGTGTGTGTGTGTGTGTGTGTGTGTATAAAGCCTTTCTTCATGTGAAATAAAATAACTTAAATATTAGTATTTCTTAAATCATTCCTGCACAATTACAATGGGGATAGTAATGCTGTTTTTTTCTAATCTCAAGCAGTTTTCAGATTGAATCGATCTGCCATGTCAGACTTCAGTTCAACACGGCAATTATAGCAGATAAAGGAATCAAGGCAATGTAATATTTACTCAGGCATAAGTTATAAATAAACTGACGCGAGTGCGCGAGGACGCGCGTTTGAAGTTCATTGAGAGTTGCCGTTCCCATAGTAATCTACTCAGCGGGCGAAAGCCTTTGCCGAGTAAACACGAATGAGAGTCAGAATTTGGCCATATAAGTACATAAATCTTCAAGGAAACACGCTGCAGCGGTTACTTGATAATCGGAAACAATTTCCGTTTGATCATAAACTCTCTCACATAAATCTATTTTAGGAGATTATGATCTCTCTCTCCAGCAGTAATGGCGTCTTTGAAAAGCTTTGAGGCTTTGAATTGCAGCGCTCTGATTCGTTCAAACGTCAGTGCTCTCACTGACAGGGGTGTAATTTTGTGATATTATGTATGTAAAATAGAGAGATTTAACTTACTAATTAAAGTAAAAAATCGATTGTAGACCTGCAAGTTTTTTTTCAGGATTTAAAAAAATAAAATGCATGCCCATTGGAATGGACATGTTCACACATACTGTATTGAAATGTATTATATATCAGGTGTAATGTTGTGATGTTACCAACAGATGGAGTGGACGCTCTATCTAAAATTCAGTTTTCACTTCATTAGTGAAAGTCTATGGAGATTTTATGACTTTAATCTTCAGTTTTATCAAAAATCATAAGTCTGATCAGTCTGAAAAGGGATAGCAACTCAAGTCAGAACAGGTCTGAAGTCTGAGCAGAGTTTAGTGGTTGTAGCTTTAAAGCTCTAGGAGGAGATGCTCTGAGAATTTTAGGTAAGAATAATAATAATAATAACTAGATAGAGGAAGTTTATGATATAAACTTCAGTTGGCTTGAGAAAGCCTATCCTGAAAGTTAAATTTATTTGTAAAAGCTTAAAAAGTTGTTTAAGTTTACAGATAGATAGATGGAAAGAATTAGATCTTGAGCATATATACACTTGTTAGTTATTGCTTTGCGTTGTTTCTAGGCAGTTACTAAGGTGTCGTTATGTTCTTTGATCATAATTTAATCTTTAATCAATTGATGATCAATTTTGCTAGCAAGATTTAATGTTAATTATCTTGTTGCTAGCAAGATTTAGAATGAATTCCGAAGTCATTAGCAACATTTAACATAAATAAGCATGTTGCTGGCAAGAATTCGCTGAATTAGCATATTGGTAGCAAGATTTATTGTTAATTAACAAGTTGCTATCAAGATTTAGCATGATCTAGCATGTCACTAGTGAGAATTTGCGTGATCTAGCATGTTGCTAGCAAGATTTAACGTTAATTAACAAGACGCTATTGACATTTAGTGTGAACTAACATCTCGCTAGTGAGATTTGTTAATTCGTAGGTCGCTTGTGAGATTTAACATGAGTTAACATGTCACTGACGAGAATGAATGTTATTTAACAAGTCACTAGTGAGATTTAATGTTTTAAAGAACACAAGAGTCAGTTGACGCAGAGACTGGAGGTTATTGATGATTCAGCTGAACAGTGAGTGGTCTGAAATATCAAAGAATAATAATGAATATTAAATATAAATCTAAAATAAACAACATTTACATTGGTAATAAACATGAGTAAATTATTAATTGATTACAGAAGTGTTGCAATACTTGGTTAGTGCACAAAAAGGCATCTAGGGAACATACATGGAGTTTTTTCATCATGAGGGATCATCGGTGTTGTAACGAAATACCAAAAAATAAATAACAATGCTTTTTGATCCCCAAAGTGTTGAAAATTGCAATTAGTTTATAAAAATGTTTACGGTTTAATTACATCCTTGGCTTTTAACGGTCAGTTTTCACTAATGTGAATAATACTTTGTTTTATTTCTATTTTAAAGATGTAATTAAGCATTATTAATATAGTCTTACCACTTTCTAAACAGACTGCAGTTACACTACATGTATATGGAGCCCTTTATACATTTATTTACTATATAAATGTGTGTATAGATATGTATGTGTATATATGTATATGTATATGTATGTATATATATGTATATGTGTGTGTGTGTGTGTGTGTATAAAGCCTTTCTTCATGTGAAATAAAATAACTTAAATATTAGTATTTCTTAAATCATTCCTGCACAATTACAATGGGGATAGTAATGCTGTTTTTTCTAATCTCAAGCAGTTTTCAGATTGAATCGATCTGCCATGTCAGACTTCAGTTCAACACGGCAATTATAGCAGATAAAGGAATCAAGGCAATGTAATATTTACTCAGGCATAAGTTATAAATAAACTGACGCGAGTGCGCGAGGACGCGCGTTTGAACTTCATTGAGAGTTGCCGTTCCCATAGTAATCTACTCAGCGGGGGGAAAACCTTCACCGAGTAAACACGAATGAGAGTCACAATTTGGCCATATAAGTGCATAAATCTTCAAGCAAACACACTGCAGTGGTTACTTGATAATCGGAAACAATTTCCGTTTGATCATAAACTCTCTCACATAAATCTATTTTAGGAGATTATGATCTCTCTCTCCAGCAGTAATGGCGTCTTTGAAAAGCTTTGAGGCTTTGAATTGCAGCGCTCTGATTCGTTCAATCTTCAGTGCTCTCACTGACAGGGGTGCAATTTTGTGATATCATGTATGTAAAATAGAGAGATTTAACTTACTAATTAAAGTAAAAAATCGATTGTAGACCTGCAAGTTTTTTTTCAGGATTTAAAAAAAAAATGCATGCCCATTGGAATGGACATGTTCACACATACTGTATTGAAATGTATTATATATCAGGTGTAATGTTGTGATGTCACCAACAGATGGGGTGGACGCTCTATCTAAAATTCAGTTTTCACTTCATTAGTGAAAGTCTATGGAGATTTTTTACAGATAGATAGATGGAAAGAATTAGATCTTGAGCATATATACACTTGTTAGTTATTGCTTTGCGTTGTTTCTAGGCAGTTACTAAGGTGTCGTTATGTTCTTTGATCATAATTTAATCTTTAATCAATTGATGATCAATTTTGCTAGCAAGATTTAATGTTAATTATCTTGTTGATAGCAAGATTTAGAATGAATTCCGAAGTCATTAGCAACATTTAACATAAATAAGCATGTTGCTGGCAAGAATTAGCTGAATTAGCATATTGGTAGCAAGATTTATTGTTAAGTAACAAGTTGCTATCAAGATTTAGCATGATCTAGCATGTCACTAGTGAGAATTTGCGTGATCTAGCATGTTGCTAGCAAGATTTAACGTTAATTAACAAGACGCTATTGACATTTAGTGTGAACTAACATGTCGCTAGTGAGATTTGTTAATTCGTAGGTCGCTTGTGAGATTTAACATGAGTTAACATGTCACTGACGAGAATGAATGTTATTTAACAAGTCACTAGTGAGATTTAATGTTTTAAAGAACACAAAAGTCAGTTGACGCAGAGACTGGAGGTTATTGATGATTCAGCTGAACAGTGAGTGGTCTGAAATATCAAATAATAATAATGAATATTAAATATAAATCTAAAATAAACAACATTTACATTGGTAATAAACATGAGTAAATTATTAATTGATTACAGAAGTGTTGCAATACTTGGTTAGTGCACAAATTGGCATCTAGGGTACATACATGGAGTTTTTTCATCAAGAGGGATCATCGGTGTTGTAACGAAATACCAAAAAATAAATAACAATGCTTTTTGATCCCCAAAGTGTTGAAAATTGCAATTAGTTTATAAAAATGTTTACAGTTTAATTACATCCTTGGCTTTTAACGGTCAGTTTTCACTAATGTGAAAAATACTTTGTTTTATTTCTATTTTAAAGATGCAATTAAGCATTATTAATATAGTCTTGCCACTTTTAAAACAGACTGCAGTTACACTACATGTATATGGAGCCCTTTATACATTTATTTACTATATAAATGTGTGTATAGATAGATATGTATGTGTATATATATGTATATATGTGTGTGTGTGTGTGTGTGTGTGTATAAAGCCTTTCTTCATGTGAAATAAAATAACTTAAATATTAGTATTTCTTAAATCATTCCTGCACAATTACAATGGGGATGGTAATGCTGTTTTTTCTAATCTCAAGCTGTTTTCAGATTGAATCGATCTGCCATGTCAGACTTCAATTCAACACGGCAATTATAGCAGATAAAGGAATCAACGCAATGTAATATTTGTATAAAGCCTTCCTCCATGGGAAACAAAATAACTTAAATATTAGTATTTTTAAAATAATTCCTGATCATGTAATGCAGCAGAGTAATGCAGTTTTTTTGAACTCAAGCAGTTTACAGTTTGAATCGATCTGCCATCGTTTTTGCATCCTTTTAAATACCTTATTTCATTTATTGTTTAAGTGTTCACAAAACATCGATCTATCAGCGAATCTGCTCAGAAAGCGCGTTTGAACTCGAGAACAGGAGTCAGACTTTAGTTAAAAGCAGATAAAAGAATTAACACAATGTAACTATATACTCAAGAATTAGTTATAAATAACTTTGACTGTTAGACGCTGCATTTGAAGAGAGTCAGCGCGCGCGCTGCTCAGGGAAGCTTTTCCAATGTATATTCATGTTTCTGCATTCCCTATGTATACACGAGCGAGAGTCAGAATTCAGCAATAAAGTACATAAATAAACGTAGTCGCTTAGACGGTTATGCTTTGGCGCGAGTCCAGGAGAGGACGCGCGTTTAAACTTCTTTCACTTACCTTCCCCATAGTAATGTGCTCAACAGTGAAAATCCGTCAGAATTCGGCCATATAAGTGCATAAATCTTCAAGCAAACACGCTGCAGTGGTTACTTGATAATCTGAAACAATTTCCGTTTGATCATAAACTCTCTCACATAAATCTATTTTAGGAGATTATGATCTCTCTCTCCAGCAATAATGGCGGCTTTGAAAAGCTTTGAGGCTTTGAATTGCAGCGCTCTGATTCGTTCAATCTTCAGTGCTCTCACTGACAGGGGTGTAATTTTGTGATATTATGTATGTAAAATAGAGAGATTTAACTTACTAATTAAAGTAAAAAATCGATTGTAGACCTGCAAGTTTTTTTTCAGGATTTAAAAAAATAAAATGCATGCCCATTGGAATGGACATGTTCACACATACTGTATTGAAATGTATTATATATCAGGTGTAATGTTGTTATGTCACCAATAGATGGGGTGGACGCTCCATCTAAAATTCAGTTTTCACTTCATTAGTGAAAGTCTATGGAGATTTTATGACTTTAATCTTCAGTTTTATCAAAAATCATAAGTCTGATCAGTCTGAAAAGGGATAGCAACTCAAGTCAGAACAGGTCTGAAGTCTGAGCAGAGTTTAGTGGTTGTAGCTTTAAAGCTCTAGGAGGAGATGCGTTGAGAATTTTAGGTAAGAATAATAATAATAATAACTAGATAGAGGAAGTTTATGATATAAACTTCAGTTGGCTTGAGAAAGCCTATCCTGAAAGTTAAATTTATTTGTAAAAGCTTAAAAAGTTGTTTAAGTTTACAGATAGATAGATGGAAAGAATTAGATCTTGAGCATATATACACTTGTTAGTTATTGCCTTGCGTTGTTTCTAGGCAGTTACTAAGGTGTCGTTATGTTCTTTGATCATAATTTAATCTTTAATCAATTGATGATCAATTTTGCTAGCAAGATTTAATGTTAATTATCTTGTTGCTAGCAAGATTTAGAATGAATTCCGAAGTCATTAGCAACATTTAACATAAATAAGCATGTTGCTGGCAAGAATTCGCTGAATTAGCATATTGGTAGCAAGATTTATTGTTAATTAACAAGTTGCTATCAAGATTTAGCATGATCTAGCATGTCACTAGTGAGAATTTGCGTGATCTAGCATGTTGCTAGCAAGATTTAACGTTAATTAACAAGACGCTATTGACATTTAGTGTGAACTAACATGTCGCTAGTGAGATTTGTTAATTCGTAGGTCGCTTGTGAGATTTAACATGAGTTAACATGTCACTGACGAGAATGAATGTTATTTAACAAGTCACTAGTGAGATTTAATGTTTTAAAGAACACAAGAGTCAGTTGACGCAGAGACTGGAGGTTATTGATGATTCAGCTGAACAGTGAGTGGTCTGAAATATCAAAGAATAATAATGAATATTAAATATAAATCTAAAATAAACAACATTTACATTGGTAATAAACATGAGTAAATTATTAATTGATTACAGAAGTGTTGCAATACTTGGTTAGTGCACAAATTGGCATCTAGGGAACATACATGGAGTTTTTTCATCATGAGGGATCATCGGTGTTGTAACGAAATACCAAAAAATAAATAACAATGCTTTTTGATCCCCAAAGTGTTGAAAATTGCAATTAGTTTATAAAAATGTTTACGGTTTAATTACATCCTTGGCTTTTAACGGTCAGTTTTCACTAATGTGAATAATACTTTGTTTTATTTCTATTTTAAAGATGCAATTAAGCATTATTAATATAGTCTTGCCACTTTTAAAACAGACTGCAGTTACACTACATGTATATGGAGCCCTTTATACATTTATTTACTATATAAATGTGTGTATAGATAGATAGATATGTATGTGTATATATATGTATATATGTGTGTGTGTGTGTGTGTGTGTGTGTGTATAAAGCCTTTCTTCATGTGAAATAAAATAACTTAAATATTAGTATTTCTTAAATCATTCCTGCACAATTACAATGGGGATAGTAATGCTGTTTTTTCTAATCTCAAGCAGTTTTCAGATTGAATCGATCTGCCATGTCAGACTTCAGTTCAACACGGCAATTATAGCAGATAAAGGAATCAACGCAATGTAATATTTGTATAAAGCCTTCCTCCATGGGAAACAAAATAACTTAAATATTAGTATTTTTAAAATAATTCCTGATCATGTAATGCAGCAGAGTAATGCAGTTTTTTTTTAACTCAAGCAGTTTACAGTTTGAATCGATCTGCCATCGTTTTTGCATCCTTTTAAATACCTTATTTCATTTATTGTTTAAGTGTTCACAAAACATCGATCTATCAGCGAATCTGCTCAGGAAGCGCGTTTGAACTCGAGAACAGGAGTCAGACTTTAGTTAAAAGCAGATAAAAGAATTAACACAATGTAACTATATACTCAAGAATTAGTTATAAATAACTTTGACTGTTAGACGCTGCATTTGAAGAGAGTCAGCGCGCGCGCTGCTCAGGGAAGCTTTTACATGTGCCTTCCCCATGACAAACACGAGCGAGAGTCAGAATTCGGCAATAAAGTACATAAATGAGCGCTATAAATAAACGTAGGCGCTTAGACGGTTATGCTTTGGCGCGAGTCCAGGAGGACGCGCGTTTAAACTTCACTTACCTTCCCCATAGTAATGTACTCCGTTGCCGAGTAAAGACGAATGAGAGTCAGAATTTGGCCATATAAGTGCATAAATCTTCAAGGAAACACGCTGCAGCGGTTACTTGATAATCGGAAACAATTTCCGTTTGATCATAAACTCTCTCACATAAATCTATTTTAGGAGATTATGATCTCTCTCTCCAGCAGTAATGGCGTCTTTGAAAAGCTTTGAGGCTTTGAATTGCAGCGCTCTGATTCGTTCAAACTTCAGTGCTCTCACTGACAGGGGTGTAATTTTGTGATATTATGTATGTAAAATAGAGAGATTTAACTTACTAATTAAAGTAAAAAATCGATTGTAGACCTGCAAGTTTTTTTTCAGGATTTAAAAAAATAAAATGCATGCCCATTGGAATGGACATGTTCACACATACTGTATTGAAATGTATTATATATCAGGTGTAATGTTGTGATGTTACCAACAGATGGAGTGGACGCTCTATCTAAAATTCAGTTTTCACTTCATTAGTGAAAGTCTATGGAGATTTTATGACTTTAATCTTCAGTTTTATCAAAAATCATAAGTCTGATCAGTCTGAAAAGGGATAGCAACTCAAGTCAGAACAGGTCTGAAGTCTGAGCAGAGTTTAGTGGTTGTAGCTTTAAAGCTCTAGGAGGAGATGCATTGAGAATTTTAGGTAAGAATAATAATAATAACTAGATAGAGGAAGTTTATGATATAAACTTCAGTTGGCTTGAGAAAGCCTATCGTGAAAGTTAAATTTATTTGTAAAAGCTTAAAAAGTTGTTTAAGTTTACAGATAGATAGATGGAAAGAATTAGATCTTGAGCATATATACACTTGTTAGTTATTGCTTTGCGTTGTTTCTAGGCAGTTACTAAGGTGTCGTTATGTTCTTTGATCATAATTTAATCTTTAATCAATTGATGATCAATTTTGCTAGCAAGATTTAATGTTAATTATCTTGTTGATAGCAAGATTTAGTATGAATTCCGAAGTCATTAGCAACATTTAACATAAATAAGCATGTTGCTGGCAAGAATTCGCTGAATTAGCATATTGGTAGCAAGATTTATTGTTAATTAACAAGTTGCTATCAAGATTTAGCATGATCTAGCATGTCACTAGTGAGAATTTGCGTGATCTAGCATGTTGCTAGCAAGATTTAACGTTAATTAACAAGACGCTATTGACATTTAGTGTGAACTAACATGTCGCTAGTGAGATTTGTTAATTCGTAGGTCGCTTGTGAGATTTAACATGAGTTAACATGTCACTGACGAGAATGAATGTTATTTAACAAGTCACTAGTGAGATTTAATGTTTTAAAGAACACAAGAGTCAGTTGACGCAGAGACTGGAGGTTATTGATGATTCAGCTGAACAGTGAGTGGTCTGAAATATCAAAGAATAATAATGAATATTAAATATAAATCTAAAATAAACAACATTTACATTGGTAATAAACAGGAGTAAATTATTAATTGATTACAGAAGTGTTGCAATACTTGGTTAGTGCACAAATTGGCATCTAGGGAACATACATGGAGTTTTTTCATCAAGAGGGATCATCGGTGTTGTAACGAAATACCAAAAAATAAATAACAATGCTTTTTGATCCCCAAAGTGTTGGAAAATTGCAATTAGTTTATAAAAATGTTTACGGTTTAATTACATCCTTGGCTTTTAACGGTCAGTTTTCACTAATGTGAATAATACTTTGTTTTATTTCTATTTTAAAGATGCAATTAAGCATTATTAATATAGTCTTGCCACTTTTAAAACAGACTGCAGTTACACTACATGTACATGGAGCCCTTTATACATTTATTTACTATATAAATGTGTGTATAGATAGATAGATATGTATGTGTATATATATGTATATATGTGTGTGTGTGTGTATAAAGCCTTTCTTCATGTGAAATAAAATAACTTAAATATTAGTATTTCTTAAATCATTCCTGCACAATTACAATGGGGATAGTAATGCTGTTTTTTCTAATCTCAAGCAGTTTTCAGATTGAATCGATCTGCCATGTCAGACTTCAGTTCAACACGGCAATTATAGCAGATAAAGGAATCAACGCAATGTAATATTTGTATAAAGCCTTCCTCCATGGGAAACAAAATAACTTAAATATTAGTATTTTTAAAATAATTCCTGATCATGTAATGCAGCAGAGTAATGCAGTTTTTTAACTCAAGCAGTTTACAGTTTGAAGCGATCTGCCATCGTTTTTGCATCCTTTTAAATACCTTATTTCATTTATTGTTTAAGTGTTCACAAAACATCGATCTATCAGCGAATCTGCTCAGGAAGCGCGTTTGAACTCGAGAACAGGAGTCAGACTTTAGTTAAAAGCCGATAAAAGAATTAACACAATGTAACTATATACTCAAGAATTAGTTATAAATAACTTTGACTGTTAGACGCTGCATTTGAAGAGAGTCAGCGCGCGCGCTGCTCAGGGAAGCATTTTACATGTATCTGCCTTCCCCATGCAAACACGAGCGAGAGTAAGAATTCGGCAATAAAGTACATAAATGAGCGCTATAAATAAACTTAGGCGATTAGACGGTTATGCTTTGGCGCGAGTCCAGGAGGACGCGCGTTTAAACTTCACTTACCTTTCCCATAGTAATGTACTCCGTTGCCGAGTAAAGACGAATGAGAGTCAGAATTTGGCCATATAAGTGCATAAATCTTCAAGGAAACACGCTGCAGCGGTTACTTGATAATCGGAAACAATTTCCGTTTGATCATAAACTCTCTCACATAAATCTATTTTAGGAGATTATGATCTCTCTCTCCAGCAGTAATGGCGTCTTTGAAAAGCTTTGAGGCTTTGAATTGCAGCGCTCTGATTCGTTCAAACTTCAGTGCTCTCACTGACAGGGGTGTAATTTTGTGATATTATGTATGTAAAATAGAGAGATTTAACTTACTAATTAAAGTAAAAAATCGATTGTAGACCTGCAAGTTTTTTTTCAGGATTTAAAAAAATAAAATGCATGCCCATTGGAATGGACATGTTCACACATACTGTATTGAAATGTATTATATATCAGGTGTAATGTTGTGATGTTACCAACAGATGGAGTGGACGCTCTATCTAAAATTCAGTTTTCACTTCATTAGTGAAAGTCTATGGAGATTTTATGACTTTAATCTTCAGTTTTATCAAAAATCATAAGTCTGATCAGTCTGAAAAGGGATAGCAACTCAAGTCAGAACAGGTCTGAAGTCTGAGCAGAGTTTAGTGGTTGTAGCTTTAAAGCTCTAGGAGGAGATGCATTGAGAATTTTAGGTAAGAAGAATAATAATAATAATAATAATAATAAGTTTAGATACAATATCACTAAGTTGGCTTTCTCAAGCCAACTTAACTAGATAGAGGAAGTTTATGATATAAACTTCAGTTGGCTTGAGAAAGCCTATCCTGTTAATTCGTAGGTCGCTTGTGAGATTTAACATGAGTTAACATGTCACTGACGAGAATGAATGTTATTTAACAAGTCACTAGTGAGATTTAATGTTTTAAAGAACACAAGAGTCAGTTGACGCAGAGACTGGAGGTTATTGATGATTCAGCTGAACAGTGAGTGGTCTGAAATATCAAAGAATAATAATGAATATTAAATATAAATCTAAAATAAACAACATTTACATTGATAATAAACATGAGTAAATTATTAATTGATTACAGAAGTGTTGCAATACTTGGTTAGTGCACAAAATGGCATCTAGGGTACATACATGGAGTTTTTTCATCAAGAGGGATCATCGGTGTTGTAACGAAATACCAAAAAATAAATAACAATGCTTTTTGATCCCCAAAGTGTTGGAAAATTGCAGTTAGTTTATAAAAATGTTTACGGTTTAATTACATCCTTGGCTTTTAACGGTCAGTTTTCACTAATGTGAATAATACTTTGTTTTATTTCTATTTTAAAGATGTAATTAAGCATTATTAATATAGTCTTGCCACTTTCAAAACAGACTGCAGTTACACTACATGTATATGGAGCCCTTTATACATTTATTTACTATATAAATGTGTGTATAGATAGATAGATAGATATGTATGTGTATATATATATATATATATATATATATATATATATATGTGTGTGTGTGTGTGTGTGTGTGTGTGTATAAAGCCTTTCTTCATGTGAAATAAAATAACTTAAATATTAGTATTTCTTAAATCATTCCTGCACAATTACAATGGGGATAGTAATGCTGTTTTTTTCTAATCTCAAGCAGTTTTCAGATTGAATCGATCTGCCATGTCAGACTTCAGTTCAACACGGCAATTATAGCAGATAAAGGAATCAAGGCAATGTAATATTTACTCAGGCATAAGTTATAAATAAACTGACGCGAGTGCGCGAGGACGCGCGTTTGAAGTTCATTGAGAGTTGCCGTTCCCATAGTAATCTACTCAGCGGGCAAAGCCTTTGCCGAGTAAACACGAATGAGAGTCAGAATTTGGCCATATAAGTACATAAATCTTCAAGGAAACACGCTGCAGCGGTTACTTGATAATCGGAAACAATTTCCGTTTGATCATAAACTCTCTCACATAAATCTATTTTAGGAGATTATGATCTCTCTCTCCAGCAGTAATGGCGTCTTTGAAAAGCTTTGAGGCTTTGAATTGCAGCGCTCTGATTCGTTCAAACGTCAGTGCTCTCACTGACAGGGGTGTAATTTTGTGATATTATGTATGTAAAATAGAGAGATTTAACTTACTAATTAAAGTAAAAAATCGATTGTAGACCTGCAAGTTTTTTTTCAGGATTTAAAAAAATAAAATGCATGCCCATTGGAATGGACATGTTCACACATACTGTATTGAAATGTATTATATATCAGGTGTAATGTTGTGATGTTACCAACAGATGGAGTGGACGCTCTATCTAAAATTCAGTTTTCACTTCATTAGTGAAAGTCTATGGAGATTTTATGACTTTAATCTTCAGTTTTATCAAAAATCATAAGTCTGATCAGTCTGAAAAGGGATAGCAACTCAAGTCAGAACAGGTCTGAAGTCTGAGCAGAGTTTAGTGGTTTTAGCTTTAAAGCTCTAGGAGGAGATGCTCTGAGAATTTTAGGTAAGAAGAATAATAATAATAATAATAATAATAATAAGTTTAGATACAATATCACTAAGTTGGCTTTCTCAAGCCAACTTAATAAGTTTAGATACAATATCACTAAGTTGGCTTTCTCAAGCCAACTTAATAAGTTTAGATACAATATCACTAAGTTGGCTTTCTCAAGCCAACTTAATAAGTTTAGATACAATATCACTAAGTTGGCTTTCTCAAGCCAACTTAATAAGTTTAGATACAATATCACTAAGTTGGCTTTCTCAAGCCAACTTAATAATGCTGTTCGTTGCAAGGCACTTAAGATCCATATTTGCATGCAAAGTTTAGAACAAGAACCAAAACAAAAAGATGGAGAAGGATATGTTCTTGGAGAGCTCTTTCCACACTCTTCTTCTTCACCTAGTGAACTCTTCTGTTTTACATGTACATAAATCTTTATTTGTTAACATTAATTAATGCACTGTGGACAAACATGAACAGCTGTATTTGTAATATGTTTACAAAGATTAAGAAGTACTGCAACACATATATTGCTCATATGTAAACATATGTAAAAAAATATATATTATTGAAGTAGAAACATGATTATATCAGCAAAAATGTATTGAAGTAATTTATGGAAGTACATTCATGACAAATGTCTTTGAAACAAAAAAGTTGAATTGCAATAATCAAAAAATAAAATATTTTTTTGCCTTTTGGGGGGCCGAAATTCAATATGATTGTACAGCATATTCAAGTTGGGAATACTTTAAGTGAAAACATTTCACCCAAAATTTCAGTAAATCATCACCTTTCAAACTTCAAGATTCCAGATTATTCAGCTTAACTGCAAAGACTTTGAATTAAATGCAAATGCAGCTTTCGTGTCTTAATCACTTTAATCAGTGTGTCTTAATCACCTGAATGTCTCTACCTGGTACTTTAGTCTTCAGCAACTCCTGCAGATGGAGAATATGCATCAGCACAAGTCTGCTATTCCTGTAGTTCCCAGATGAGTAATGTTGCATATTCTGCTGAATTTAAATCACTGAATGTGTGAAGCAAAATAAATTGGAACGCAAATTGTTGTCATATATTATATTATATTATATTATATTATATTTTTTAACAAATTGAAAATTTTGGATATGAAATTTGGAAAGTTAAAATGGACAATAAAATGTAAAAAATTACAAATAATAAAAAATACATTTTAATTCAATGCATTTTCTTTTCAATTTTTGCATTTCATCATGCTTTCTCGTTTCAAAGACATTTGTCATTAATTTACTCCCATACAAATTATTATAATATTATAAAAACGCCTTATGACCAATTTAAAGCTGCAGTAAGTGATTTCTGAGAAATTTTGTTGATATTTTGAAATCAGCCCAAACAAACACACCCCTTATTTTTGTTACTTTCACTGTTTACTGACTTTACTGACTGTTAATGAGAGTAAAGATAGTTCTTAATATGTTACATGGTTAGCATACAATTGTTTTATGTTTTTTATATCAATTTTTATATTTTACAGTTGATATAAAATATTTTACTACAGTATTTGGTTCAGAATCTTTTTTTTCTAGATTTTCCTCCTTTAAAATTGGGTGCGTCTTATGTTCCAGAGCGTCTTATATGGCGAAAAATACGGTATTTCTAAAGCACATTTAAAAATGGCCGACCAAAGTGCTGTACAAATATTAATGGGAGAAATATACATAAAGATAAGAAGAAAAAAAGAAAAGAAATGAAAAATCTGATAAAAGATAAAAAGGTAGAAGGCAAAGAGTATAATCACTATATACACATATGCATATCCACAGATACACATACGTGTACATCCAATACATATAGATGCACATGCTCTCACACATATATGGAAATACACACATCTGTATAAAACCACACATAGATTAATATACTCAAATGTCCACATAGACAATCTCCAGTCTTTCTTCACATCTCTCTCTCCCCCTCCTCCATCATGAGTGGACACGCCCCTCACAGCTGATTGGCTACTAGCGTGTTTTGCTGCTTGGTCCGATCCACTTTCAACAGCGTTTCTCAGAAATCACTTACTGCACCTTTAAATTGGACATAAAGGCATTTTTTATAACATTATAATAGTTTTTATGGGAGTAAATTAATGACAAATGTCTTTAATATCTTAAATGTCTGTATTAAATGCACCTTTAATAGTTTGCTTACGGATCACTTCAATATTGTAGTAATGTACCAACTGACAGTGTTCCCTGTATGGTTTATAGCATTAGTTGAGGGCAATTTTTTTCTTCATTTTTTAGACATGTAATGCAGCTGACATATAGTTTATAGTTTATATATATTTTGAATCGAGTTCAGAATTCAGATCGCAAGCTTGCGAATCGAACTTGAACTATGTAGATTCGTGTCAATACCCAGCCCTAGAGTTTTGTTGAGTTCCCCACACTGATGCGCTGTGAAGCGTGTTTTAGCTGCCGTCCCGACTCCCACTCAGTCCACAGGAACCCGCTGACAGGCCTCATATCAAAGCACACGCTCGCTTTGATGTGCCGGCCTCAAGCGGCTCCGCAGAGAAGAGCTCGTCTGTAATACATGAAGATCAGATAGCGTTGCACAGCTAAGTTACAGAAAGAACTAAATGTTGAATTGTTTTGTTGAAGCAGACGCCTGTTTTGTCTCTACAGCTGTGGTTTGTGCGTCTTGCTCTTCTGGTGAAGCTCAACCTTTTCCAGAACGCTGAACTGGAATTTGAACCCTTTGGGAATCTTGACCATCCAAACCTCTACTATGAATATTACCCGACGGTTTACCCTGGAAGACGAGGTAAATACTGCTTCAGGTGCAAGCCAATATGAAGTTATTCTGGAACAGCTTTCTATAAAATACTGTTCACAAGTTTGGGGTCAGTAAGATTAGATTTTTTTAAGACTTTAATACTTATACTGATGCATTAAATTGATCAAAAGTGAAATAATTTATGTTACAAAAGATTTTAATGTCAAATAAATGCTGTTCTTTTGAACTTTCTATTCTTAAAAATATTCTCAGCACTGATAATAATCATAAATGTTTGTTGATCCTCAAATCGTCATATCAGAGAATTAGTTAAGGATCATGTGACACTGAAGACTGGAGTAATGATGCTGAAAATTCAGCTTTAATCACAGGAATAAATGGCACTTTACTATATATTCACATAGAAAACAGCTGTTTTACACTGATATAATATTACACTGTTTTACTGTATTTATCATCTAATAAATTCAGCTTTAAGCACAGTAATAAATGACACTTTACTATATATTCACATAGAAAACAGCTGTTTTACACTGATATCATATTACACTGTTTTACTGTATTCATCATCTAATAAATTCAGCTTTAATCACAGTAATAAATGACACTTTACTATATATTCACATAGAAAACAGCTGTTTTACACTGATATAATATTACACTGTTTTACTGTATTCATCATCTAATAAATTCAGCTTTAATCACAGGAATAAATGACACTTTACTATATATTCACACAGAAAACAGCTGTTTTACACTGATATAATATTGCACTGTTTTACTGTATTTATCATCTAATAAATTCAGCTTTAATCACAGGAATAAATGACACTTTACTATATATTCACATAGAAAACAGCTGTTTTACATTGATATAATATTACACTGTTTTACTGTATTTATCATCTAATAAATTCAGCTTTAAGCACAGTAATAAATGGCACTTTACTATATATTCACATAGAAAACAGCTGTTTTACATTGATATAATATTACACTGTTTTACTGTATTTATCATCTAATAAATTCAGCTTTAAGCACAGTAATAAATGACACTTTACTATATATTCACATAGAAAACAGCTGTTTTACATTGATATAATATTACACTGTTTTACTGTATTTATCATCTAATAAATTCAGCTTTAATCACTGGAATAAATGGCACTTTACTATATATTCACATAGAAAACAGCTGTTTTACATTGATATAATATTACACTGTTTTACTGTATTTATCATCTAATAAATTCAGCTTTAAGCACAGTAATAAATGACACTTTACTATATATTCACATAGAAAACAGCTGTTTTACACTGATATAATATTACACTGTTTTACAGTATTTATCATCTAATAAATTCAGCTTTAATCACAGGAATAAATGACACTTTACTATATATTCACATAGAAAACAGCTGTTTTACATTGATATAATATTACACTGTTTTACTGTATTTATCATATAATAAATTCAGCTTTAATCTCAGGAATAAATGACACTTTACTATATATTCACATAGAAAACAGCTGTTTTACACTGATATAATATTACACTGTTTTACTGTATTTATCATCTAATAAATTCAGCTTTAATCACAGGAATAAATGACACTTTACTATATATTCACATAGAAAACAGCTGTTTTACACTGATATAATATTACACTGTTTTACTGTATTTATCCTCTAATAAATTCAGCTTTAATCACAGGAATAAATGACACTTTACTATATATTCACATAGAAAACAGCTGTTTTACACTGATATAATATTACACTGTTTTACTGTATTTATCATCTAATAAATTCAGCTTTAATCACAGGAATAAATGACACTTTACTATATATTCACATAGAAAACAGCTGTTTTACACTGATATAATATTACACTGTTTTACTGTATTTATCATCTAATAAATTCAGCTTTAATCACAGGAATAAATGACGCTTTACTATATATTCACACAGAAAACAGTTGTTTTACACTGATATAATATTACACTGTTTTACTGTATTTATCATCTAATAAATTCAGCTTTAATCACAGGAATAAATGACACTTTACTATATATTCACATAGAAAACAGCTGTTTTACATTGATATAATATTATGTTACAGCATTACCTGTACAATGATGTATGCATTTGTCCTCTAGCTGTTTTTTGTTTGTTTGGTTGGATGGTTTATTGATGGTTTATTGAACAGTTTTTTGTTTTGTTTGTTCAGTGAGCAAGCAAAAGCACCCCAAAAAATATATAGAACACAATTATCTTAAATTGTTTCAGAGTATTTCTGTTTTTAATGTTTTTGATTGAATAAATGAATTTCTTTAAAGAGATTTCCTTCTCAAATGCAATCTTAATATCTGCCCATTACCCAACAGTGCTTTATTTCCAGTCAGAGCGATTTATAAAAACCTTTTGCAGTCGGTCAGGTGAAATTTGAAGGTGTGCTGATATCAAAGAGCCTAGAGATCAAAGCTGCTGCTGCTCGTTTCACCAGCATGAAGTCTGTTTCTTCAGTGTATTTCTGGACAGAAACAGAAGCAAGAATGGAAAATGCTGTGCATTAGATTTAAGTACTGTGTATTAGAGTACTGTGCATTAGATTTAACATCCTTAAATGTGTTTTAAATGCCTCTGTCTTGGATGGCCTAGGCTCGATGGTGCCGTTCTCCATGCGTGTTTTGCACGCCGAGCTCCCTCAGTATGTGCAGAAGCCTCAGGAAACTCTGGACCGCCTCCACAGAATTAAGAGCGTCTGTCAGAAGGTGAGCTGAACTTTACACCCCACTGGCTGCACCTGCTCCGCAGAGCTCTGAAATTTAATTAGCATAGCTGTAATTGGTGTTGTAAAACTTCTGTTCTTGTCCTTTCACAGATTCTGAGTAACCTGCAGGAGGGTTTAGCTGAGGACGGGAGTATGATCAACCTCACGCAGGACAACAGACTCGGTACAGAATGAAAAATCATCTTCACGTCCTTCAAATTGGTTATTTATAAGATTCTACATCTGTTTTGATGCCTGTGTTCAATTACCATAGTCTTTCAGCAGATTTACACTTTGCAGTCTTTCTCTTCTTGATGACTCAAATATTAAAATACTCCTACAATAAAGCACTCTCTAAATTAAACAATCCCTTAAATATGCCGAAACATCCTTTTAGGAAAGAAAATCAAAAAACTGTTAACGTAACAAACTAATGTTCCACTCATTATGTCTGTTTGGGGTTTTAACAATAAATATAGTTGGAAAAATATATTAATATATGTATGAGCTATGCACCGATTGCAATGGTGGCCGCAGAGCTTGGCTTCTCCATACACTGTCGGTTTGTACCACCCTGCCCACTGGATACGTCTCAGGGGGGACAAGACTGGCATGCAGTCTATGGAAAACTACAGAAAAGCAAAGAAAGGTTTTTAACTGATAAAAAAAACTAACTTGATTATAAATCAAATAAGAAAATAACTCATTCAAATAAGAAAAAGGAAAAGAACATATGAAAAATAAGACAAAGAAAAGAATATAGGTATAAATAGGAAAAATAAAATAATATATATATATATAATGTAAATAGAAGAGACAAGAGATTTTGATTATCTGCCTTCAGAGATCTCTCTCAGATAAGCCGAGAACGAGCCGTGATGCAGCGATCCATCAGAACCCGTCGCTGACGCCTTCTATAAGTCTTGCATGCTCGATTGAACACCTCACATGTTGTTTTGGTGAAGACAGAGATAAATACATGCTTCAGCATAGCCATGAGGAATATGGTTGATTTCAGCGGCCCCCGCCTGTGCTCCTGATGTGGTTTCAGCGGGACGGACACCCTCGTGACTGTGAGGAGCTGCCAGACTGCGGCCGCCCCTCACTCTCACCCTGAGATTTGTGTGGCTGTGCATTGCTCTCGTTTGCCTCTGGCAGCGTGAGGATCTTTTGGTGAGGATGACGGGTTAATCCGAGGAGGATGCGTTCAGTTCCATGGCAAACATCCTATAGTGTGCGCTGAAAGCTATGGGTGGCTCGGGTTCAAAGCAGTATCATTTTCAATATAATCAATAGCTTTTTCTGTCCTCCATTTAGTGTACTGACACAATGGCCAAAAGAATGCATGACTGCAATAAAAAATATTTTACGTATTATTTTAAGATTTTTTGTCAAGTCAGCAACAGGAAAATGATAATCGATGCAAACAGAATTCATTTGTGCTGTAAAGCAGCTCTAAAAAAGACATTATTCAGCTCAATTTAGTTCAGTGATGATTAAGTTCAGTTCAATAATTCTTTTCCTGTGAAATATGTACTGCTTTTTATAAAGTAAATAACTGTTTTGAGTAATAATGTTCAGATATGATGATCAAACTGCAGAGCTTTCATCATTAAACTAAGCATTTCAACATTTTACAAAGAAATATTAGCAAATATAGAGTGACGACTGATATTTATATTCATTTTCTGTAAATATCTGCTGTACTGTTATAAAAATCTCAATGATTCACATTACCAACGATCAGAATGAATCTTCATCATCAGCATGAGTCCACATGAGCGATACAATCCTTATGCATCAAATATTACACTCTACCAAATAAATGTGTTTTAGATTTTAATTGTATTTTTCTGATTAATCTTTCATATAGTTTTAATTGATTTTAATCCTATTCTTAACGTTGTATGCACTTGAGAAAAATCATCATTGTGTGTTTGTGCGGCAGGACTGATGGTGTGTCGCTCCGTCTTCTGTTCGGCTGCAGTCACACACCATCAGTGCTGAGACACACGCTGAAGTCTGTTCATGCACACACACAGATCTGAGATCAGATGGGGGTCTATAGTGAGCCAGAGGGGGAAAATAAATGTGATTGTCACTGTGTCTTTTCCTCTTGCACTATAATTCCCACCAGCAGACAAATAATTGATGGTTAGGAGCCGGGAAAAGGAGGGAAAGACCGCAATTTCCAATTCCATTCCATTTGCTCAGTCTCTCTCTCTCTCTCTCTCTCTGTGTGTTTCAGCCTCGATCCAGCTGTGGAGGTCACGTCTGAGCAGGGTGATGTACTCCATGGCCAACTGTCTGCTAATGATGAAGGTACGTGGGCGAACAAGCCTACAGACGCCCACCGCATACAGTCATTCATGCATTTATATCTGACCTGTCTGGATGCGTTCAAACGTTCTCCATCTAGGATTAGAAATCACAGGGTTTCTTTAATGCAGGTGATGACTGGATGTTGAAATGGGTTTTCTGATTATTGTTCTTTTGGTAAAAACATGTCTTCACATATTCTATACTTGTATAGCATACGCATAGATTACGATTGCCAGTATCTGAGCTGTGTGGCCGTTCACTCATCATGTTAAATGAGTGCCATCTGCTGGCTGTACTGGCACACAGATCGATTGCTTATCACACACACAAAGAAACTCACAATCACAAACATGAATTGCTGTTATAGTGAATATGAACTGTATAAATGTCATACTTAGATTTCCTGAGGGTTTTAATAATGCTAACTAAGGGTTTTGTGAGGTGAAAAAGATCATTTAGAATTAAGATGTTTCTCCCACTGACTCAGAAACCTTATAGGAATAGAAATCTTGGGTTATACTTTATTTTAAGGTGTCCTTGTTACAGTGTACAAAAGGTACACTCAAAAAAAAGAAGCTTTTTGTGGAAGAACATTGTTTCGGTTGTGTGACTGCAGATGAATATGGTTCTCCTGCTGCTCATAAAACATTCACTATTAGAGGAATGACTAGAGGATCTCAAGCAGAGCTGAAGATGTTGCTGTGGCTTTCTCCATTAATACACACGCTACTTCCTTGAAAATAAACTCCAGCACAGCAACCGTAATGAAACAACAGAGAGTGCTTTACAGTGAGCTCTGTAACGGTGGGCGTACGCTCTGAGAGTTCGGACGCCCGGGAGGTCGTGAGCTCTTGCACACGTTATGAGTCAGTTAACCTGATCACATCGCGACTGGACCGCACTGCACAAGGAGCTTTCACGCTTAGCGCAGGGATGGGAGATTTAAGATGGAAGCTGTAGCTTCAGAAAAAAAGAAAGGAATTGAAAAGCAGAGAACAGCACAGCCATTCCCCTCAACAGAAACAGCCAGACCGATATGGATTTCCAAAGCTGCCAAAATAATAATTAAAGTCATGAAGAGATATACAAAGAAATGTAAAAAAAAATTTTTTTAAATACATAAATATACAAGGAAATGTAAAAAAAAAAAATCGTATTTATACTTTTATTTCCTTATTTATGTATAATTGTATTTTTTCCACATTTATGCATTTATTTATTTCCACATTTATTTATTTATGAATTTTTTGTCCGTATGTTAGTAAGGGGCCGTGTTTTAGCGCAGTCATAGCAGTGGAGCTCGGAGTGGCAGTGCTGAAGCTTTGAGGTCCAGCTTGAGCAAAGGAAACGCGGACATGCCTTTGCCAGTCACACAGAGAATGAATGACATAGAGATGTGCAACACGTCCAATATCTTATATCATGGTTTAAATAATTTAATATCATCCTAACTGTATGTTTATTGTGATGACTTTATATGTATGTAGGGTGACTATATATTCTCTTCATTTTGGAAATGACTATTAAATTGAATGATTAAATCAATCAAAAGGTGTTCAAGTAAATGAAGTTAATGAAACACCGATCGCACACACAGAAACATTGCGCGCATCGACATTGACAGCGACAGAATCAAACTTTTCCATTAAGAGGTGATGTATTTTGCCCACTTTTGTTTATTTTTCAAACTTTCTTAAGTAAATGCATCACCATTTATGTCACGTTCTTAATTTTAATCAATAAAGCAGTAAAATAAAATCCAAGAGCTGCGATTTACACAGACGAGGCATGAATGCATTTATACTGCGATTACAAATGCACAAATAATGTTATTAGATTTATGTTAAATATATTGTGAAATAACAATGTCAAGTCACTATGATACATGTAACGTGTTTCAAGAACACTGTAAAAGAAAATCTTACCAAATTGTGTCTTTATTTACTCACCGCTGTTGTTCAGAATCCACGTGCTGTATGTTTTCTGTGTACCCGTTTCTCACAACGACAATTTGTCAAGAACCTTTACAGAAGCTTTTGTTTATTAACCACTTAATAGCGTCAAAAGTAACAGTGCATCTTTAATCAAAGCTAATGTTATTGAAATGAATTCCCCTTCCTGTCCCATTAAGGACTATGTTCTGGCAGTGGAGACGTATCACTCCATCATCGAGTACGAGCCGGAGCAAAGCGTGCAGCTGCTGAGCGGAATCGGACGCATTTTCCTCCAGGTGAGAGCAGAGACACCTGAACAGCACTTCAACACACACCTGCGCTTTATAACAGCTGTAATGTTTTAGCGTGTCTTGCTTTGGAGTCAGTAATACAAGTTTTGGGTCAGTAAGATTTTTTGAAAGTACAGTAATACCTCGAGATATGAGCATAATCCGTTCCAGCGTGGAGCTCGTAACTCAAATTGCTCGTATCTAGAATCATGTTTTCCCATAAGAAATAATAGAAAACAAATTAATCCGTTCCAGATCTGTAACAACGGAAGAAAATGTGTTTTTATTGGTATAGACACACACACACTGACACACAATTGAAGAACATGTATACAGTATAAGGATTCGTGTGATATCAAATAAAATGTGTTAATGTTTTAATTCTAGGTGCGGAGGGGGAGTGGTACGCAGACACTTAAGTCCGTATCGTAACTTACACGAACACTACGTAAACTTAGATAAACAACTTTTCTATTAACTTTTCTATTTTCTATTATTGTTTTGCTTGTTTTCTTCCCTTTTTTCGCCTGACTACCCTCACTTTCACTTGGCACAGACCTTTTAACGAAATACCTATCGAGGGAGATTTGTTTCTGTCTCCCATTCAAAATAAGTAAGCCACGAGTCGTCAAAAAGTGCCGAAGCACGACCAGAAGACGATTTATAAGGGTGTTTCTTTTCAATGAAATCAGAAACCTTCTGCCACATAGCCATCACTTCCTTAATTTCACTTGTAGAAATGTTTTCCTCCGGTTCCTCCTCGCCACTGCTGAGCTCTTGCAACACCTGCGTATGTTCATCATCTGCAGCTCGATCAACTCCTCAGTCCACAGTTCCTCCTGATGCTCGATCACTCACAGGCACTGCACCCACAATTACATGCTTCATTTCCATGGTCATCATGCGCTTCTTCTTCTCACTACCATCCTTACCACTCACATTTTCTTTGAGCTCATCACTATTATGAAGAATAATGAACAAAATAGAGAGAAAATCAGCTACTCGCAGGCGACACTTACAGAAGTCAGCGAACACGTGAAGAACATGCGTCGACATTGTCCCCAGAATCTGTCTGTGACGTTTCAGCTCCAAATATCCCACAGATCATTTATTATGCCTTGTTGTAAATGCCCATTTATGAGTGGAAGGAAAAACACACTGTATTTGTTCATGTATCTTTAAATGCAAATGATGTCCGCCCCCTTTCCAGAAGAAGGCTGTGCCTTTACAGCTCCTGCTTCTGATACTCATCTGTTTTGTTTAGATGATCATCTCTATCACGCTCACACTCACGTGACACTGCAGTTCTTCATCATCATGAACGTTTATGATCTGCATGCATATTAAAGTCATAACAGTCTAAACATCTGACACATGATCTTCTGAGCGCACACACCTGAACATGGTTAAAGAAATAACCTTGCAAACACTGTTATACAATTTTATATAATATAGCTGTTTTTTTCGCCCAGACCAGGTTAAACAGAGTAAAATATGATGTTTTAGTTGGAATATGCAGTATTTACCTGTAAGAGAAAAGCAAGGGATATTTCCAACAACAACAAAACCTGCCTGTGGATGAGTGAACGCTGTCTTTTCTTTGCAGAGTTTCTTGTTTTTGAAGAGAATCAAAGGGTCTGTTTTGCTCTTCATGTTTTATCTTCATACGGAGAAGCTAATTAATGTTATGTTTGTTCATATTTTTAGATTGGAGACATCAGAACTGCTGAGAAGTATTTTCAGGACGTGGAAAAAGCCTGTCAATCAAAGGGAAAAACACCCGATGAAGACACCTCGGTTCTGATGAACAGGTAAACGCTGATTCCTGCTCAATTACAGCATGATGTCAGTCATTTATTGTAATCTGTTCGTTTACACTACCGGTCAGAAATGCTCAATGTTTTGGATGGAAGTCTCGTCCGCTCACCAAGGCTGCATTTATTCCACTAAAAATACAGTAAAAATATAAAAATATTTTTTTACAATCTTACCCAAAACCTTTGAATGCATCACAGTTTCCACACAAAAATGAATCATGTGACACTGAAGACTGGAGTAACAGGAATCAATTACATTTTACATGTTACATATTTTAAATATGTTTACTGTAATATTGATTTTTTTTTTTTAAATGCAGCCTTAGTGAGCAGAAGAGACTCCTATCCAAACGTTTAAACGCTAGTCCGTGTTTCTGTTTAACCTGAATGTGATGTCATCAACAGGGCTTTTGTGTATCTGAGTCAGAATAACTACCCAGACGCACATATGTGCTTCTCCAGTGTTTTGAAGCGGGATCCCAACAACCCAGTGGTAAGTGCTAACAGTTCTGACCAAGAGATGCTTAAAGTATGCTTAAAAGGGAAGTTGCAATAGTCTTTTCTTCTCTGCTGCGCCGTATATGTGAGTGAATCGCTTCAGGAACAAGAATAAATGTAGGGCGGGGCTTGATTGGGTCTGCGGGGGATTGGTTGGATGGTTGTGGTTTGCTATTGGTGGATCTCATGTGAGTGACAGGTTATTGCCCCGCCCTCCTCATCAGAGAAGAGATGCTGACAGAGGGAGGAGAAGATGCTCTCATTCAAGATATTATGAGGAACATACATTTACAGATAAATCACACTGATACCGCAATATTCCTTTAAAAAACAAGCACTTTACCAGCAGAAAAACAGCAGCTGATGCACAATGGCAACTTTATTTTCCCCAGGCAAACAACAATGCAGCCGTGTGTCTCCTGTATTTGGGAAGGCTGAAGGAGTCCCTGGGCCAGCTGGAGAGCCTGGTGCACAAAGACCCGGCGCTGTACTTGCACGAGAGTGTGCTGTTCAACCTCACGACCATGTACGAGCTGGAGTCGTCCCGCAGCACGCAGAAGAAGCAGGCTCTGCTGGAGGCCACGGCCTTGAGGGAGGGGGACAGCTTCAACATCCAGTGCCTCAAGCTCGCATGAGACGCCTGCCCATACCTAACAATCCCGCAAGCTGCAAGCTGTGGCCGTAGTTGAAAATATTGTTCCGCATTTGAAGCTTTTACAAGTCTTACGGTGTACAGACAGGACCAAAGTTAACTTGATATGTGATATTTACTCCGCACTGGACAGAAAAAAGGGTTTCACACTTTTACCCGTTTCAGGAATCAAGAGAAATGCTTTCAAACACCTTGAATGATTGTTTTCAAAGAGTGTAAACTAATTACAACCGTACTGTGTATTTCTGAAAAAGAAAAAGTGAAATCTTGTTAATAAACGTATGAAGATCTGTTCTGATCAGTTCTGGAAGTGTTTCTTTAGCAGCACGATTCTGCTGAGCTCACAGGATAAGAAATCCTCAAAAAACACACACAACTGCTTCATCCAGTTTATTTTATTGATCATAAATAATCACACATGATGTTTCAGACTAGTGGAAAGATTAGTTATTTAATCTCCACTTAAGCAGCTTTACACACAACACACTTTCTGAAGGGTTACGGAAGTTTATCATTGGCCTGATTTTATACAAAAGTGTATTCATAAAATCATGGGGTAATTTGTTATTTGTTTCTGACTAGAGACCATATTTTCTGATTTAAGGATATATTAAAAATCCCCAATTTGTATAATTCAAAAACTTTTAATATGTAACAAAAAAAGGCTTTATCCAATGTTCAATTTTTTGTTGTATACAAATAAGTGCATATTTAATCAGATAATGTATTGTTTGCATATTTAAATAATGATTGCAATTCTTAGCTTAATCAATCAACAAGGGAAGTGTGTTATTAGTGACATGTTTACCCTATTCATCTTTCTCCATCAGTTTGAATGCTCTGACAATACAGTTCATATAATGTTTAGTGAAATCTGTGAAATGATTATAGATCCGTAAATGTTGCATTAACAACATTTATCAACATTCAAACATGGTTGAATATATTGTTGTCCAATTAAAATAGAGAAGTGTGCAACGTTTAGCTAAATCTAATGTTTCCACTTATCTAGTGTTGTGATATAATAATAAAGCAAACAGCACATATAACCAATATCAGGACTTTTTCCATTGATTTGCTTGTTCTAACATGTTGTCTTCAGTAATATGACTATTTGTTCTGTGCAATATTTTTGCTAGAGTATTATTATAATTTGTTTAAATATATATGATATGATGCGAGTCATGTTTCCATCCATATATCTTTATGCACATTTTGCGATGTTGCTTAAAAAGCGTTGGATTGAAACACTAAATGTGCATAAAATCTTAAAATGCGTATATAAAACAAATATCATTCTTCCATTTTTCTTGATATTAGTGATATTTTCCTCTAGTTTATCAGGAAGTGACGATTTCTGTTGTCTTCAGCACACTGTACAGCAACTGTCCTTTATCCGGAAATGTAATATTCCAACTCTGTGCAACTTTGGATGGAAAAACAAAGCAATAAAACGCAATAAAAGTCTGTAGTTCTTCCCCACATCTTTTAATGGAAAGTAATGAATGAATCGTACAAATCATGAGTGCATTAAACTCTACAATCCATTGTCATAACTATGAAAATACGAAACAATCGTGTATTATTAGTTTCCCACACATTAGACCTACTACTCATGATTGCATGATCGTTAAAGGCACTACAGCGTTTCGTTCTGACGAAGATCACGTCATTAATCCTGTAATTCAGGACTTCATCAACTCTAATCCAATCAGATCTGGCGTCTCAGGAGCATCTCAAGGAGTTGACGTAAGCCTTGCGGATGTCAAAGTCATCAGCCGGACGGTTATAGGCCTTCCAGACCGGCTCACCCACGAACAGACGCATGGCTTTAGTGTAGTTCTGAGGACAGAAATGTTGTTTTTGATTAAAGTGTCTGCTAAATGACTGGAGTGAATTATGAAGACACGTACGGTTTCATCAACGGTGAATCTGTGGTAAATTCCCGCCGGTAGTGTGATGAGGTCGCCTTTAGATAAGGCTATTCGGATCCAGCGGTCATCTTTGTCCCTCACATCAAAGTAAGCCGATCCATCCACAATATAACGGATCTCGTCGTCAAGATGAAGATGCTCTTCATAGAACATTTTCACCTGGGAATCAGGAATCAGAGATTTCATTACACAAGCAAGCATAACATATGCTGAAAATTATTCTCATTTCATACGAAATCAATCATATTTTTATGTGGATATGCATAACTTACTTTGTTCCCATAATCAGGAAGTTTATCCGGATGAATAGTTATGATATCCATATAGGAATAACCTCTTTCCTCACGGATCTTCTGCAGTTCAGGGTCATATTCATAAATATCTGCATTTAACTTAAAAAAAAGCGTAATCATTAAACACGGTTTTAGTATGCTTGATATACTACAATAATTTTTGTTAACATTTTGAATTCGAATGCATTTATGTTTTCTCTTTTTACTTTAATTGTTGTCATTTTTTATAAAGTATTATCAATTTTTAATTATATATATATATATATATATATATATATAAATAATGACAATAATAATTATTTTATTATTCATGCTTATTTTATTTCAAGTAATGAAAATGTTAGAGCCCTCAAAACACTGTAACAGTAGCCCTACACACACTTACAATCACCCCCAAAACACTATTGAAAGATAAGTCGTCTAGAGTTAGGAAGAGAAAAATGTAAAAGATGTTAAAATTTCTCCCGTGCTTGAATGCCATCCTATATTATGATTGTGCAGCATAAAGTGCTGTTCTAGTCAAATGGAATGATCAGTTCTATGACAGAGGATTCTATGTTTGCATTCGTCATCAGCTCAGATTCTCCTCGCGTCACGTGGTCAGGAAATCAAACCTTCCAGTGATGGACTCCGATCTGCCGGAGCTGCTCCAGAGTCACGGGCTGGTTCGGCTTCAGTCTGTGAGGGAGTCTCTGGTCCTCACTGGACTCATCCATGAACCATGCCTCTATCCCACTCATGATCCAGCTTATCCCACAAGCGCGAGCCCACGATACACTCAGCCCACAACTGTAATTTCAAAATAAAAGGGGCTGATAATAAAACAAATATTAAGGAGTATGCACGAGGAAGAGAAAATGCTGACATTCTGGGTGAACTATCTCTTTAAAAACAACATTAACTGGAATTAATTTGCTAGCAAAAAACATAATAATGTATAATGTAAATTATTACACTTGATAATCATCATAATATTAATAATACGTTATTGCATAATAATATAACACAAAATAAAATCTTAATAAAATATGGAAAATATTTTAAATCAAAAATCTATTAAATTTAAAAAAGAAAAGAAAACACAAACAAAAAAAACGTTAAATTATTGAGAATATTTACTATAAATAAATAGAACCTAAGAGCTTTGTTTGGAAAGTGATTTCTGATACACGATATTTTTAAGTTTATAATTTGCATTTCGGACTTTTATCTCACACTCGCGTGATTTGTATTAAAAGCATTGCGCAATTCCGCCTGTTTTCCACACCTAGCTGGCTGGCTGGAGGGTGAGCGCATGTGTGGATGAACTGTGCGTTTAAGAGCAAAAGTTGGAGCTCTTGCCGGAAACCGTTACTGTGTCCGTCGAACAGGACTTTTATTTTGAAGCTCGATGGTCTGCTCTGTCGAAGCGCGTCTCGCTTCACACTCTTGGGCTTTTGTCAGTGTGAATCCAGCCTCCAGGTTTGTCAGGCACTCATCTACAAATATACTGTGAACAGTTTCGTGTTTAATTAGAGATAAACGGTTTTGCGACCGTATGACCGTTTCCCCTCAGCTGTGCAGCTTTTGCTCGGTCTTTATTCGTGGACTAGCTGTCAGATACGCTAACTAGCATGAAGCTGCATTGTTTTGAAATCAGTCGATTATTTACTTCAAACCTTCTTTAATCGAAGCGAAAATAAATATCGGGGTTTACTCGATTTGGAGAGGACACGAGTCCAATTTGCGGAAATACCGTGGTAAAACCATGGGTGGGAGTGACTACTGTAAAACTGAAGTGTTTTCTGAAGAACCGTTGGAGAGTTGTGTAAATACCAGGCTTTCTGACAACATGACCGTCGTTTATTTATACATACACACTTTCTCTCTCTCTCACACACACACACACACACACCTATTTGAGTTCAGTAATATTACTCACTGTTCCCTGGTGAAACACAGAGATTGTCTGATCTACTGGAGACTATAGTGGTGATTTCTGAAAGTTATTAGGCATAAACTCAGTCCGTCAGATGTGCATTGATCTCAGCTTTGCATTATTCTGCAGTTATTTATGTACTATGGTCTCTCGGTCCACAGGTCCTGCTGTTTCTATGATCTCTGGGTCACTTCACAGCATTCATGGCAGATCATGTGGAAAATGCTGGCAATAATGTGGTAAGACTGATTTTTGAGGAGCTTACGATTGTTTTAAATACTATTATCTATTATAACACGTCTGTTTAAGATCTGGAAAGCATCTGAGATACGTCTGTAAGATGTCAGATTTGCATGCATAAGTAACAAAGATGAATCTGATTATTTGGTGAAGGTTTGTTCACGCCTCCACAGAAAACTGCCGAGATTAAAAGGTTGATACTTGGGATTTAGGAATCGCTGTTGCTTCTTCAAAACAAGAATCATTTAAAGCCGGGAAACCCAGCCCTGTTAATTACATTTGCTTTGATCGTCACTCTGCCATGTGATACGGTATCTGCATTTGTCACAGTATTAATTTGCCGTTAATGAGGAAGGAAGTGCTTTCCACATTTTTGTTAGACTTGAATGTGATTCGAGAATGAATGTGTTTGTTCACAGTTAAATGCAGAGTGGCCTCCTTTTCATTCAGGGCCCCATCAAATCCATCTTTAAATTCTGTTTTTTCCACTACATTTTTGAGTGATTCTTTGTTTTATGATTTAATACAAATTTATATAAACTAACAATTTAATCAAGCTTTTAAAGTCCTACTGAATTGCTTTGAAAAGCTCAGCATTATTCACAGTGATAAGTGACGTTATTTCCACTGAAACTGGAAGAGGGCGGGGCATTTCCAACAGCTCCTCCCCTTTTAAAAGTAGCCAATAGTGTTTAGTTTCTATCACAGCTCAGAGCTGTTGAGCTCGATAAAGCCGCAGTTTCCTCCTAATCTCTAACCGTTTCCTTCATATCTCTTTAAAACACATCATTCTGTGCAGAACTCAAACGTGTCGATGTGTTTTCTGTTCTGCGGCGACTCGATCAGATGACCCGCTCTGGTCTGTCGTGTCTCTGGATCTGCAGCGCTTCACTGACACTAACGTCAATCCAGACTTCATTCCCAATGAAAGAAATTCCCACGGTCTGAATCGCTCCCTCTCCCCTATAGAGTGACTATGAGCCGTTCATCATGTAGAAAACAGTGAGTGTGTGAACGAGTGACTGATTTCAGTCGCAGCTTCAGCATCTGTTTATAATAAAGGGGCGGGACTTCAGATTCTAGAGAGCGTTTGATTGGACAGAAAATCTGATAAGAAGCTGAAGCGCAGAGTGATGTCATTAAAAAAAGATGGTGAAGTAAGATGGACGTCTTGTTGAAAGACGCAGACGCTGAAAACACGAGCGTCGCATGAGTGTGTGTGTCAGATGAAACACAGAAATCACATTAGTCACATGACTGTTTCTGCTGTTATATTAATCCATATCCAGTAAAAGTCCCCAGAGTTATTGACGTTTATCACGAGCTCTAATTGGTGCTGTTATTCTTCATTGAGATCTCCTGAAGAGCCGTTTCTCCGTGATGGGAGTGTGTGGAGTAGATCAGCAGAGGTGTGTGTTCAGAGGTTGTGAGGGCGCGCCGCACCCGTGTGAGCTATTTATCAGTGTTTGTAGCTGCAGGCGTCCTGTTATCGGACTGTGGGTAATCACAGCTGGAAAACTCTGGCACCTTCTCAACGTTTTCATTTCCTCCTCACAGCCGGGATGAGGCTGAACTGTGTCACGTGTGTTTGCTCTTCACTCACGTGTTGAAAGCCTTTTTTCAGACTCAACAGAAGTTCGTTTTCTTGACGTTAATGTCCTTTTCCACAGGTTTGCGGCATTAAGTCTTTAAAAGATTTTTGTTGAAGGCATTTGCTTGGAAGGAAACTAGAAACAAGCAGACCGATGTGTGTATTCCCAGTGGTCACAGTTTTCACAGCACCCAATACATGATAGGTTGTTTATTGGTTTACACACTTTGTTTTTGTGTTTTGTATATGGAGTAAAATATGCTCATGATGCTGAAAATTCAGCTTTGATCACAGAAATAAATTACATTTTGAGGAATATTAACATAGAAAAGATTTTTTAATTTTACAGTAATGCCTCGAGATACGAGCATAATCTGTTCCAGGGCAGAGCTCTTAACTCGAATTGCTCGTATCTATAAGAAATAATAGAAAACAAATTAATCCGTTCCAGATCCGTAACAATGGGGACGAACACTACATAACTTAAGTTAACATAACTTGGCTTACTTTTAAACTTTTCTATTTTATATTATTGTTTAGATTTTTTTCGATTTGTATTCTTTACTTTTGATCACTTTTCTTATCTTTTTCATTTAGTAAAAGCTGTGATTTTCTTGAATTACAGGAACTAATTAAGCATTACTGAACTTAGCTTTCGTTTTTTTTTACTTTTCTATTTTCTATTTTTTTATTCCGATTTGTATTCTTTACTTTCACTTTTCTTACCCCTTTTTCGCCTGACAACCCTCACTATCACTTTCATTTTCACTTGGCACAGAGTTTTTAATGAAATATCTATGGAGGGACATCTGCTTCTCCTTTATCCACAACAACAGAAGCTTCTCCATCTCTTCATTCATATTCCAACATAACTTCGATATAATCCTCACGCCCTTGGAAGGATTTACATTCTTGATAACATCGTTCTGCTTTAGGATGGTACAGATCGTGAGCACCTGTTATCCACAATTTCATGCTTCATTTCTATGGTCATCATGTTTCTTCTTACCACTCGCTTTCTTAGAACTCATCGCTAATATGAAGAATAATGAACAAAATAGAGAGAAAATCAGCTACTCTCGGGCGACGCGTACAGAAGTCAGCAACACGTGAAGTGAAAGTGCGTCGGCATCGGCGTCAGTACGCGTGCTCGTATATCGAATATTTACTTGTATCTAGAAGCAGAAATCTGCTCGACGGTTTGCTCGTATCTTGGAACACTCGTATGTAGAGACGCTCGAATCTCGAGGTGTTACTGTACTTTATTTTTGATGGATTAAATGCAGCCTTGGTGAGCAGAAGAGACTTTTGTTAAAAAAAAAAATTTTAATTATCGTCCGAAAGCCTTTGAACGTGAGTGTAAACCGAAAAATTCTCTCTCTCTCTCTGTAGTCAAACGACGGAGCGGAGATCAACCGGCACACTGAGACGGGCAGCACAGCGGCTCCCGGCCGGAACGAGGTGGAGCTCAACGGACAGCCCCCCACCGCACGACCCCCACAGGTGGTCACAGACGCCGAGGAAGACGAGGATGAGGAGCTCACTCTCAAATATGGAGCGAAGCATGTGATTATGCTGTTCATTCCCGTCACGCTGTGTATGGTGGTGGTTGTGGCAACGATCAAATCGGTCAGTTTCTACACGCAAAAGGACGGACAGCAGCTGTGAGTATCATCTCTGGGATCCCATTTTCCTATAATGCACTTTAAGAAAGTCTTGATGTTTTGGGGTCGACTAGAGCAGGTTTTCCTGCTTGAATGTTGATTATTTTCCCAGTCTGTCAGAAACGCTCTGTTTAGTTCCTGCCTCTCTGAAATCACACTGTGCTCTGATTGGTCGGCTGGGTCAGTGTGTTGTGATTGTGTAATGTCCCGTTCCTTCCCATAACCGGCAGTTTCAATGCACTACTAACTAACTCAAGCCCCGCCGCGTTACTTGCGTATTAATTATTATAATGAAGAATATTGTGAGTGTTTGTTCCTGGAAGATTATAATGCAGGTGTTTCAGGAAACACTGACACTGATATAGAGAAGAACTGAGAGTTTGTTTTTTTCATGCTCAAAAAACAACATTACACACTAAAGCTGCTCGATTTTAGATAAATTGAGAATCACAATTTTAGTTTTTTTTTACCAAAGCTCTTGAATGAATGATTCAATGACAATTGTCTATAATCAGCAAAATGTCCACATATGCTAATCAGCCGTCATGACCGACTTAAATCACCGCTGTGTATGTGGTGCAAGAGTCAAAACAGACTTGCTCTGAATATCCCCAGCATCTCTTACTGTAGTGCACAGTTAGCGTTGGTGAATTGAACAAACCCGTCACACCAAGTCTTAAATGTCTCTGCATAATGCACTTTCTGATGATCAGGCTTTTTGTCCAGCCGATGATAAAATGTCTGAGAAACAGTCGAGTATCTGCATTGAAGAGTTCATGTACTGAGGCCTGAGAATATCAGTTTATTTACACCGCAAACACCTTTCCTTCATATTCTCTTTAGATCCGACTGGTTGACTGAAATGATCAAGTTGCTCTGCCATTATTTGAAGCCACTTCCCACACACTGTATTTCTCAATGTTTCCCGCGTCCGATCATCCGCTGTAGTTTGACTGTTTTTCAACCACTGTGTGCGTGAGAGATCGTCAGGTGTGCCGTGGAAAATTATTCAATTTCACCTAAACAGCATTTTTTGAAAACAAATTAATCATAAAATACTTTTTTATTTGATTCCCATTCAAGGCACTTTGATAAGAATGACTGGTATTGTTAATATAAGCTACAGAGTTTTATTTTTTACATTTTCGGTTGGTGGTGTGCCTTGTGATTTTGTTTTTTCAATGAAAAAAATGTACCTTGGCTCAAAAAAGGTTGACAAACACTGTTTTATGAGGAGTGTGTGCAGTGATGCCGTGTCTGTCCTCTAGACAGCGCTAGAGCCACACTGACCCCCGCGTTACTCTACAACTGACCGTTTGTAACATTACAAAACACACACTAGTGCTGTTCAAAACTTTAGGGTCAGTAAGATTTGTGTTTTTTAAAGAAAGAAGTTAACACTTTTATTCAGTAAGGATAATCTACAGTTTTTACAATTTGTGTTTCAGACTGCGTGAGTTAAACCATGATTGATTATTCTCCTCCCGAGGTTTTAATGTTGAAAGATCACTGTTATTTATCTGATGTTTCTGCCCTATTGTTTTCTATTGAAGTATAATTACTTGAGAGTAACGTCTGGTGTTGGCAGGATCTACACTCCGTTTCGAGAGGACACAGAGACGGTGGGGCAGCGCGCGCTGAACTCCATGCTGAACGCCACCATCATGATCAGTGTGATTGTGGTCATGACGCTTGTGCTGGTGGTGCTCTACAAGTACAGATGCTACAAGGTGTGTCACTCTCGTGATTGTGTCACGCTCAACATCAACTGGTCTTGCATTCGTGCTGCAGGTTCATGACTTGATTTTGTTTGTTTTTGCAGGTGATTCAAGCCTGGCTGTTCTTCTCCAATCTTCTCCTCCTCTTCTTTTTCTCCTTCATTTATTTGGGGTGAGATCCGATTCTTGTCCTAGTGTTGCTGCTTTAGGTCTAAATAATGGGGGTGATTTATAGGGCTATTACCGGTGTTTCTTTTTAGAATGGTTTTAGTATTCGGGTGTGTTCACACTCAATAAATGTGTGTGTGTGTGTATCCATATATGAGTGCGACGTAAACAAACCAAAAAGCACAGAATGGTAAGCTTTCCTGATTTTCTCGTCCTAGTCTTTGTTGCTCATCACAGTTCAGGCGTTAGAACCGCTTCTCTTCACAGCAGATGGAGGGATTTCTGTCGCTGTTTTCACTCCTTTACATGTTTTATAAGCTCTCCACGAGTTCTCAGCTGGTCAAAACACAAGTCATACGTAGCGAAACACAAACAGCGAGTGCATTTAACCCAGAACAACACTGGTTTGGATGTGCAGCAAGTTCCATCACAAAATAAAAGCTGACCAATCAGCTTGTGAACACATTCGTGTGACTTTAGATTGGCTGTAACATTAGGAATACATGTTGTTTTAGTTTTTTTTGTCCGATCCGAACTACAAGTGTGAACACACCCTTAATTAACTATAATATCCCTGGATCTGTATTGACTGAAAGAAACGAGTAGTCTGGGATGGGAAGAGCATTTGATTGGAGGATTATTATTATTTTTATTAATACTATAGACAATAATGAAACAAAATGCAGTACAAATGTAGTTGTTCTCAGTAATCAAGGCGTGTGTGATGGACTGGAAGCATTGGTTCTGACGAGAGATGCACTGTTTCCCCAGGGAAGTGTTCAAGACGTACAACGTGGCCATGGATTACTTCACGCTAGCGTTGATCATCTGGAACTTCGGTGTGGTGGGAATGATCTGCGTCCACTGGAAGGGTCCGCTGCGGCTCCAGCAGGCGTACATGATCATGATCAGCGCGCTCATGGCTCTGGTCTTCATCAAGTACCTCCCGGAGTGGACCGCCTGGCTCATCCTCGCTGCCATTTCCGTCTATGGTCGGTGATCTCAAGAAGAGCTTATTACGGTTCATATTTACACTCTTCAGTTACTGTTGCTGTAACTTCTCATTTAAAATTGAAGAAATCGACACCCGCTCATTCATTGTTGAATCTGTTCGCAAATCTTACTGAACGATTCTTTCAGCAACTCACCGATTCATTCGGTCTCTAGTTCTCTGAAGTGTTCGTGTTGAACTCAAAATGAGTTTGGAGATTAAGAGCTTGAGTGTGTGCCGTTGTTAATGGCCATATTTAATATGGATAAAACAGTTGTGTAAGTAATGCTGTGATGTGTTTCTTCTTGCACTGCTGTAGATCTGTTGGCAGTGTTGTGCCCAAAAGGGCCTCTGCGTATCCTGGTAGAAACGGCTCAAGAGAGGAACGAACCCATTTTCCCAGCTCTCATCTACTCCTGTAAGGAAAAACCTGTCTTCTCCCCCTGTGTAAATTAAGTTTTAGTTGTTACGGTCTTGTTTACACGTGTGCTCCTTTGATTTGTCAGCAACCATGGTGTGGCTGTTTAATATGGCGGATGTTCCGGAAACCAGGAATAATTCCAGCCATCCGGTTCCTCAACAGGAGAATCAAGGTGTGTAGAATCACACATGCTGCATGTAATGTACATGAAACCGTTTCCTTGACCGAAGAAATGTTAGTTCCAGATCTGTCTCTGAAAGAAAAGTGTTTTTTCAGTGGTAAGAAGAAACTGTTTGACCAATAATTTTCAACATCGTTACTACTTATTATTTTAAACGTTAGCATCGCTGCTGAATAAAAGTATTACCGTAATTTCTGGACTATTGAGCGCACCCGAATATAACCCTCACCCACTGAATTTTTACAAAAATATTATTTTGAACATAAATAAGCCGCACTTGTGTATAAGCCACAGGTGCCTTCTGGTACATTGAAACAAATGAACTTTACACAGGCTTTACCGAAACACGGCTTGTCATAAGGTTTATTTTAGGTTTCAAACATTTAAATACTCATAAGTATTTGCAAACAATACATTTATAGTTTGAACAATACACACTGATGTCTATAAAAGAGGAAATGGCAATCCGTTCAATTATAAATTGACAAAATGTTTTATTCATATCAGATACACATTGCATTTTGAAAGCGGGGAAAATCCGTATATTAGCCACAAGGTTCAAAGCGTGGGGAAAAAGGCGCGGCTTATAGTCCGGAAGTTACGCTATATAAACTATGTTCTGCTTTTGGCCATGTGTCAGTAATCCTACTGTGGTTTAAAGGTGTCTCACATGATCATTGTCATTTGGTGTTCTTCTGTTGCTGCTCGTTTGCTAAACATTAAACTCTTAAACCCAGCTGTGAGTCGCTGTCAGTTTGAGTGTAACCCGTCTCGTCTGCTGTAGTGGCCGTGGCGCCCACCGCTCAGCCGGAGGATGATGGCGGTTTCACTCCAGCTTGGGTCGATCAGCAGCAGCACCAGCTCGGCCCGATTCAGTCCACTGAGGAGACCAGACGAGAGGTTCAAGAGATGCCCTCCGCCCGGCCCCCGCCTGCAGAAGACGACGAAGAGAGTGAGTATCAACAGGGTTGCGGGTGCAAATGCACATCAAATGACAAGACGCTTTCTGCTCAAAACGTTCCGTGCCAAGTAGAGGGGTGCGATTGTTTCTGCATGATACAATTACCAAACGTTAACGTCATTAAGAACCAGCAAGTGTGATGTTTTCCAGAATATCAGCATGTCTGTAAATGTGATGGTGACTTCATACAGCAGTTCAGTGAACAAGGAGTTAATGTTGTTACGTTTTAGCTACAATATTGTGTGATTCGGACAAGCGATTTTGAATGCATTCAATGATCCATTTATAAAGCCTTCGAGACCAATCGTAAAGACCTCTCAGCACACCCATTACTCCTACGCGCAGAGACTCGTACTTGGCGTTCACTCTGATCTGAGACGATGAAAACGATGGATCGCAAAAGGAAAATTTGCTCTTCGCTTTAAAAAGTTGCGTTATACCCTCACTGCTCTTGTGCACATGCTGACGTGTGTGTGTGTGTGTGTGTGTGTGTGTGTCTGTCAGGGGGTGTGAAACTGGGGCTGGGAGATTTCATATTTTACAGTATGCTGGTGGGTAAAGCGTCAGCTACAGCCAGCGGTGACTGGAACACAACGCTAGCCTGCTTTGTGGCAATTCTCATCGTAAGTATCCCGCAGAAAACCATTTTTCAGGTATTATTTTCTAGACATGCACACTTGCCCCTAAAAGTGTTAGCACACTTAGGATGTTTTACACCTGGCTCGCTTCTGCCTTATTCCAACTACACGTTATACGATTCTGGGCTGTCCCAGAAGAAACATGACCCTTCGTGGGGCTTTCTGTGTTTGTGGCTTGGGCGTCCTATACATCGCACATGTATAATAACTACAAAGAAACAAAGCTGTTGTCAATAGTATTTGGAAATGTTGCCTTGTGAAAGCAAATTGAACCAGGACCAAAAAGATATTAAAACATGGTTTGCTTTAATGTGGATTAAACTTGTTGCGATCTAAAACAAGCGTCTGAAAATGCTTTAACGTCAACATGAACCCATGTGAATGTGAAATGTGTTGCGTGAGGAAAAACATTGAGGTCAAGACTTGATTTTATCCGTTGGAATTGATAACTTCTATTTAATAATCTTTTAAATGCATTAGTTAACTAATAAAAATATATCAGTGATAAAATAAGAACAAATTACACGAAAACCCGCAAATACGATAGAACAAAAATGGCATTGAATGAAATAAACTGTTCTTTTCAGGTACGGACATTTAATATAGTAATCAAATGTAAAATAACTCTGCATAGTCTTCACTGTATAAATTAAACATCCCTTTTAAAGTTACTAAAGGTTTGTGACGGTTTGTATGAATTTGTCTGCTCAAGAAGACATGAACGAGGTCAGTTTAGTAAAGGTGCTCTGTCTTAGACATGTCTTTCTGGTTCTGTGCTTTGCAAGTGTGCGAGTAACAAAATGAGCTCGCTTTCATGTCTTTTTGAGGGCTCAAACTGTCGTGCCGATACAGCACTGCCACGTCAACTGTCCCAAGCGTCGTTCAAGGTCGTTTTCATTCATGCCATTAGAATTCATAAAAATCACACAACGCACATTTTTACTCTCATTTGGCACTTGGCGAGTGTATATTTCAATGAGTTTTAATCAATTCTATTCTCTTTTGCAACAAAAACTGCTCAGTTTGTTAGCATTTCCAATACTCTGATTTGTCTCCCACTCAGGGTTTATGTCTAACTCTTCTCCTCCTGGCGATCTTCAAAAAGGCCCTTCCAGCTCTTCCCATCTCCATAACCTTCGGCCTCGTCTTTTACTTTGCCACCGATAACCTCGTGCGACCGTTTATGGATCAGCTGGCTGTTCATCAGTTCTACATTTAGAGGGGTCACTTCTCATGCACTCCAACTCCGTTACAGCTAATTCCCAGAACCCTCTTTCAGGGAACATGAACCCTGTAGACTAGCACACCTTCCCTCTTCCTCTGGACACATGACTGGATTCGCTGTTTTTGGCATTGAATGACTCTTTATTAATTGCAGTGCCTCTCCAGTGACTCATTTTTAACCTGATTTTTGCTTTGATAACATCTTTGTTCGGTTTTCCGAACATGTGTTTGTTTGGAGAAAACACAGAGACCATCTATAGTCATCTTACATGTATGAATGCATTAGCATAAGTGGTTATGACTTAATTCGGAGTTTGATCAACTCTGTTCTGTGGAATGGGACCAGAGCTTGCTTTGATCATCCAGATCTTGGATTCACTCTCTTGGCATTATGTTAATTCCAGCTCCAGTATAGCGAGCATTAACCCAAAGCTGCTCGCCCACAGGTAGGTACTGATGGCTTTTATTGGTCTTCTGAATGTGCCTGTGATACTCTGAGTTTTCTTTCTTGACAGTCCGTTAGACGGTTTAAGACTATCATAATTGGTTTACTCGAGCATTAAATCAAGTACTGATCCAAGCTACTGTTTTGCTCTCCTAGAAAAGTATGGGAGCATTATTTTGGAATGTATAAACTTTCTCTTACATTTCCTTCCTGTCATGAGACTGTGCGGGTGTTGTTTGTTAATTGTTTTTTGCTTTTTCTCTTCTTTTTTTATTTTTGCAAAATGGTTTATGAATGACTTTTACTTTCATATTACCTGCACCTTTTGTCATTTCAAGAAAAGGAAAACATTTTGTAACTAAATTGAAAGATTCACAAATAAATGGGTTGCTCATTTGGGCAAAGTTCAGTCTCCTGTGTTATTTCCAATGGAACACGTGTTTTTTTTGTTTTTTTTTTGCATACAATATGAATTTGGGTCCAAACATTCACATCACATTTGGATGTAGTCAAAAATATGAGCAAGGACACTCAAAAATGCACTCTGACAGTTGTTTGTTGACCAATGTGCATTCAGCTTGTGTACATACAAGTTGTTTGCTGAATTTAAGATTTGATTGTTACCTAACAGATTTGTTTACCTGTAGCTTTCTCATGTAAGGTTTCTCTGAACTCCAGTATTAAGGACTCTGTGTGTGTGAGACTGAGACTGACTTTCCCCTAATCTCATGTGATTGTGCATCACTGTGAGGCTCATTGTTTTTGACCTATTGTTCAGTCTCCCTGATGGGAATGGTGGGAACATTTCAGTAGTTCCACAATACTGTAGGACTGTCGCCCCCTTTGAGTCTCTGACCCTCGGGAACTGGCATGTTGCCTGAAACTCTGGAGGTAGTAGTTTCCATGGGAACTGCTTGGCATGGCATGCTGGGATGGCCAGTCTCCTTTGTGAACGGACCTTGGCAATTAGCTTCAAGCTGAGCCTTCACGTTCCACCTCAGCATCTCACCTGAAGTCTACCATTCTTTTGTTCGTCTAATCAACAGAGATTATTTTACAAAGATACAACAGGTACTGGAACATCACTAATGCTATCACTCAAGCGGTTCTCAAAATCGTTCACTTAACATATGCATAAGTGTCGGTCGAATCACAAGGAGACGAGGGATACACATTCCCGTTTATACCTGATGTTTAAACCCGTTTCTATTGTCCATTTTCAACCGCTTCTGTCCTGATTTCTGCAAGCGGAGGGTCTGTGGGCAGGTACATTTACGGTCCTTTTTCAGATCTTTTAATCTAATTTAATTTCCAAGTAATTTACATATGAGAACACGGAGAGCATCAGCTTTTATTTCTGCTTTGACGGATGCAAGACCAGCCGAACGCTGAGTGTGTTCGAAATCAGCAATGGAGAGAGAACTTTGTGTTTGATACACTTTTCCTCTACGAACCAAACTTGGTCCAGCTGACGTAGTTTAAATCCCTTTTGTCTAGCGCACATCCCATAATCCTCACACTTTAGGTCAGTAAACGGAGAGAAGATGGTCTTTTGTGGTTGTTCAAACGCATTCGACCACATGAAAGTTTACAGTACTAAAGTAATCAAGTCAAATGTGTTTTCCACTAGCTCTGGAAGTGGTGAAAAGTGGACAAGCTCAAAACGTTTTAGATCACCTGTATTTAGCGTCGTCCAATCGACCAAAACTCATCTTTATGCCAGGTGTAAAGAGCTCTTAATTAACTTTTTCGGGCATTGAGGAGTAGAAGAGCCCCGACTTAAGACAGACATGTTCCTATTGCTCAGGGAACCTAATCCTGTTTCTTGATGGTAACTGTCCTGCAGAGTTTAGCTTCAACACATCTGCATTGAAGTTTCTAGTGATCCTGAAGACTGATGGAAGGAGGTCCTCCAGGAGCAGGATTGGACACCAATGTTCTAGGCCAAACGGTAGAACTGGGTTCCTCAAATCTGCCCTGCAGAGTTTACCCTCATTGCTGTAACGTTCTAGTATCTCTGAAGACTTTGATTAGCTTGCTTGGGCGTAATTGATTAGGGTTGGATCTAAAGACAATGACTCTCCAGGATATCGGTATCCCTTGAATGCAGTTTAAGGCATTGCAAGCGTCTAACAATAAGAAATGAGATGCCAGAACATCACAGAGATTGGGGTACGAACTCTTTTGTTGGTTCAATCCAGTTTGGTCTTTAAAAGAAATGTATTTCTGCCAATTTGAGGAAGCAGAGCTAAATTTGATCACTAATTTTTTTGGTATCCAGTCCATTCACTTCCCGGTAAGGTAAAGCTGGCTTACTGGAGGCCAGGCAAGGCTGTAAGACACTAATCTCTAGAGGTGAGTCCTGAGCACCTAGACCATCGAAACTACAGGAGCTGTGGCTAAGGATAGCTCCTCTAAGAGGATTACCAGAAGTGTGAGGGAGTGTCCTATGGCACGCAAGAAAAGCCGCCGGTGAAGGATTAAGCCATAAGTGATGACTTCGGGACACATATCCCGAATCACACCGCAGGCACCAAGGACACAGCCACTCTTTATTTGCCTCTCTTACCCTCTGCAACTTAGTCCTGCACCTTCTACGCACAACCATGTCGAAGGAAAAGCTGGAAGGCCTGGTGAAGCGCATGGAGGTGACCCTCACTGAGATGGAGCAGCTGAAGCTGCACTGCGGCCGGCAGAGTGAGGAGCTGAGCCAGCTCGTGGTGGAGCTGCGCCGGGAGAACCAGGAGCTCTCCGAGAAGTACAACCAGCTGGCCCAGGACATGAAGGAGGCTAAAGAAGTCATTGAGCAGTTGCAGGACACCAAGTATGCTTTTGACGCAAAGGAGAGGCAAGCCCAGAAGCTCAGCCGACAACTATAAAACAAGAACGAAAATTGAACTGGTGACCCAACATTTACTAGTTGCATGTGGCGCGCTATTGGGAATATTAATTACAGAGACCTGTTACAAAAGACAAGTGAAGAAACTACATGGGCGCAGAAACGTATTTGTAAAAATGATTGCACTGTGTGTTTTAGGCCGAGCGGTGAACCAGAGTTAAATATACAAATGCTGATGTTGATTTAAATGTATGTGAGTTTCAATGCAATGAAAGAATTGGTTGTAAAAGGGAAATGGGTCAAAACAAAGCCTTGGTGTGATAGCTGTCAGTGTTTGAAATGTGAAGTTAGTTGTGGAACTGTGACAATGTCAAAGCATTTCGTAAAGTGAACCTCTGTCGTTTAGAAAAGTAAAATCACACTGTGATTGGTTAAGGCCTGAACACATGGTCAAACTGCAACGGATTATCTAACCAAAGGGAAAGTCGCTGGAAACCATAAAGCGCGATCCGTGGTTTTGAAACTCTCGTTTGGGTCCTAAAGGTTGGTGGTTATGTTATAGATTGCACCCACATGAGTATTGGTACACTGTGTAGTTGCTAAGTCTACATCCAGAAATATCCCATTCCAGGTAATCGGTTTAGAAAAATGACTAGATCAAGCTTTGCCATCTGCATGGATTTTTAAAATGGCTCTGAATGACTTCACCTTGAATTCATTGTTTTTTTGTCCTGTACTTTAAATATTACACAAGTAATCACTCGTCTATTAAAGAGAATCTAGATGCTTCTCTAATGGCTTTCAGGGCCATGTTTCAATTATTTATGTTTTTTTAGGTCTATTTAAGTCTGATCAACCATGACCAGTAATTTTCCCAATATGACCAGTAATTTTCCCAATCCTTACCTTTTTTTAAATCCTTACCTTTCTTTAACACAGTATACACTATCGGCACTGGTTATACTTTAAAAATGCCTTTTAATTTGACTCAGCAATTTGTAATATATTGGTATGAAGCATGATTTTAGAATAAAATGTGAATATACCCATGTTTCATTTCATCATATCATTTTTGAAGCACTATTTTTCAAAGATCTTTTTTTTTTTTTTTTAAAGACCAAATACCTTAATATGTCCATACACAAATTCTTTTGAAACCACCATTGTCAGCACTGGCAAATGGAGCAATTACACTATAGTGAAGACGCAGTGTGTGAAAATTGAATAAGCAGTTGAACAGCAATCTAGCCGTGTTATGACCTGATTTATGATGCATGTTATGATTTCTAATGCTACACTGATTCTCTGCATGTAATGGCTTATGCAGTGTTGTGAAAAATGTCATTGTGTGAAAACATGTATTTACACTTAAAACAAATTCAACTGTATTTTTAATGTTTAGTGTGTTAAAGTATGATTGTCATTTCAAGAAAAATGAAAAGGTGATTAAATCTATGATTAAAAATATTATATTGGAAAAATCAAACAAACAGATTTTGTGTGTAAATTGATAGAAATGTATTTTCTCAGTGGTTAAAGTACACCCTTTATTAGAGGATCATGTCTAAAATTTCCAAAATAATAAGGTATACCAAAGTTTTTCAAATACTTTCAATTTTACTTTTTTTAAATCACTTTTACATACACTTCTCATAAGCTGCAATAAGACAAATGGGAGAACCCAAAGGAGCCCCACACTAACATTAAGACCTGGAGTAGGTGATTTCATGGCTCAGTGCCTCAGCAGTTCATCATTACAGTGAGAATGCTGTCAATACCAGCTCTTCAAGATAGAGGGTGCAGACACTTATTTCACCTCTGCAGACCAATGATGAGCTCCTGATAACAACACTGATGATTAGATCACCTCCATCTTTCTTTAAATAAAGTTTAATGATCCATTTTTGGAAGTTATAAAATAGTTTAAAACATTACTGAAATCTAGACACCTGGGAAGAATATATATATAAATATATTCTTTCCAGATGTATATAAAGCACCAACATCTGCACACTTGAGAGAAAGTAAGACAACTGTACAACTTTAAGTTAATGAAAACAAATGAAAACAAGAGGAGAGGCTGTTGTTTTTAGTCATTCTGAATCATCTTAAATTGTATAAAATGTTTTGTCAGACAGAAAAGTGGATACATTTGTCAGATCTCTCTCGCAATGTAAGTGAGTGAGAGTGTGTGTGCGTGTGCGTGTGCGTGTGAGAGTGTGTGTGTGTGTGTGTGTGTGTGTGTGTGTGTGCGCGTGTGCGTGAGTGAGTGAGTGAGTGAGTGAGTGTGTGTGTGTGTGTGTGTGTGTCTGAGAGTGTGTATGAGAGTGTGTGAGTGAGTGTGTGTGTGTGTGTGTGTGTGTGTCTGAGAGTGTGTATGAGAGTGTGTGAGTGAGTGTGTGTGTGTGTGTGTGTGTGTGTGTGTCTGAGAGTGTGTATGAGAGTGTGTGAGAGAGTGTGTGAGTGAGTGAGTGTGTGTGTGTGTGTGTGTGTCTGAGAGTGTGTATGAGAGTGTGTGAGAGAGTGTGTGAGTGAGTGAGTGTGTGTGTGTGTGTGTGTGTCTGAGAGTGTGTATGAGAGTGTGTGAGAGAGAGTGTGTGTGACGCACTGTTGAGCTTTAACTCCAGTCTTGTCCCGCGCGCCTCAGAGAGAACAGAGGGATTTCGGAGAGCGGGTTCAGCGTGAGATGCGAACATCAACTCTTGTTTTCCTTTGACAGCCGAAAAAAGTGAGTTACATGTGTTTGACCTCCTGCTCGTGTGTGTGTGTGAGAGACCAGAGGTTTTGTCGTGAGCGGCTCATCAGTCTCTGTGTTGAGTGATAGTTTCATCGATCTCTGTACAGGTAACGTCGCATTATTTTAATCACCCTTTATCTTCAATAGTCATGTGTTCTAAATTAATCATCAACATTATTTAGCCTAATGAACAGCATGTTTAGTTTTAGATGCAGTGTGTCCAGTCATGTCTCTTACAGCAAAACTGGTTTCTTGTTAGTTGTGTTATGTGTCGGCTGTTGTCAGTGTTTCCTGAATGATGTGTTCATGGAAGAGATACAAGTAAAGTCTAATGTCATTCTTCCTTCACCTATAGGCTTCTCTTGCTGACAGGTGGAGGCATGTTTCCCATATTAAAGAGCTTTTATAGCTGGTTTCAGGCTGTCAGAACATGCTTTATGAGAGGCTGCTTGATTACTCAGAGGTTTAATGTATATTGGCGTCTCTGAGTTGCTGGATATTGAAAATCTTTCACTGTTGGCTGACAGTTATGCTCATTTCCTCCAAACAATAGTGCCACAAATTCAGCACTGACCCTGCGGACAAACCTCAGTGCCTTCAGATCATCAGCATCACACAAACACAGAAGATTGGCAAGTTCTTCAGGTAGGCTACAATAGATTTATTTAACATGTAGTTATAATTAGTACAGACGATCAATAATCAAATGTAAAAAAAATACAATATTGCATAGTCTTCACTGTATGAATTAAATTTAAATTTTCTCTTATTAAAGCTAAAAAAAATGCTTCACTCAAGAGCAGTGAGTTGTTTTCTCTTTCGTTTGATTCATGTTAATGACAGCAGGTTTATTAGGCCGCTGTCACTTTAAGTGCAAACACACAGATCCATTATACTGACACACATCCAGTTACACCAGCTGTTTCCTTTCCCTTGAGACATAGCCGTGTTTATGTGCCACACAACGGCCATTTTGACACGATTGACCATTCAAGAGCAATAAGACGTGAAAGAGATCTGATCGAGGCTTTCTGTGTGTTCGCTGTTTTTCACCGCTTATTAACACTCTTTAACATCGCGCACATCCCAAATACACGATGGCCTTGTGAGGGAGGACCGGGAACGAGTTCCTTTTCAGGATATATTGTGCTTATAACTCTTTATCATCAAGCTCGTCCCACTTGTTATACTCTTATTCATGTGTTTTATCACTCTGAAGTGTCAGTAGTCCTACTGTATATATTTACATACCACAATATATCGAAAAATCTCTAATGGTAGATATTTTAGACTGTGGAAAATATATACATAATATATATAATAAATAAATATATATCCAAACGCTCTCTAGAATCTGAAGTCCCGCCCCCTTTATGCTGAACAGAAGCTGAAGCTGTGACTGAAGTTGGTCACTCGTTCACTGTTTTCTACATGATGAACGGCTCATAGTCACTCTATAGGAGCGATTCAGACAGTGTGAATATCTTTCATTGGGGAATGAAGTCTGGATTGACGTTAGCGTCGCACACAGTCTGCTCTGATATATGCTTATGTTCACTGTTTTGCTTTAGTAATAGTTTCATATTATATCTAAAAGGACAATCTGTCAAACTACACAGGCTCTGGCGGCTCTGGTCGAGCTGTGAGATAAGCTGAACGCTATTGGCTGCTTTTATAAAGGGGAGGAGCTACTCAATATGCCCCGCAATATGCTTCCTGTTTCAGAGGAAATTACGTCAAAACATTGAATAATGCTGCGGATTTCAAGGTTTTTCAGACTTTAAAAGAACCATTTGCGCTTTGTGTGAAAAACATCTTAATAATCCAAAGAACCTTTTGTGCAATGAAAAAGTTCCATGGATATTAAAGGTTCTTCATGGAACCATCAATGGCAATAAAGAACCTTTATTTTTTTAAAGTGTACAAATCTGGTCAAGTAAAAACTAGTTACCAAATTACAGAGCCAGCGTTTATATTTTAGGAAATATGAGTTGACCATGGTGTGAGAAGTGGTTGTGTGTGGTTTAGTGTTTGATTCCCTTTTTTTATTGTTTATACAATTTATTTACAATTTACACAGTCATCAAAAAGTCTTGTGTATTCCTGCTTGTTTGACAGCTGTTCAGGGATCTGGAATGGTTTTTCTAGTACCTAATAAACACAAAAGAAAGTTTTGATTTGCATGGTGATGATTAAATCTCAAATAACTCTTAAAAGGGCTGTTTGACAGGCGTTCATACTAATGTTTTTTTTAATGTTTGAGCATGCACAGCTTCAGGGGCTTTTCCAAATCAATAGAAAACTAACGTGCACCTTTGTCTGTTGCAGGACGTTTGGTGTGTGAGCATTAAATTGACACAAAACAGGTATGTTTTGCACTTGTCATGTGGGCATAATATATTGAATGGCACAGCTGTTCAGCATATATCCTGTGTGTTGTACAGGATTGATTGAGCGATCAGGATGCTGTCGTTTGTGGTCTGTCTCCAATTATTACTGACCTCCGTTTCTATGGTGAGTGAAATACTGCTGCTCACTATAACCAATGCTGGTTCAGAGTACGAAACCTGAAACTAAAAAATGTGACTGTTAAGAAAAAAATCCATGTACATGTGTTACGAAGCGAGGAACGTGTGCGACGCGGAGAACACAACAAGGACAAACAGGTTCCAACTTAAATGTACAGTACAGACCAAAAGTTTGGACACACCTTCTCATTCAAAGAGTTTTCTTTATTTTCATGACTATGAAAATTGTAGATTCACACTGAAGGCATGAAAACTATGCTCGCTACTTCTCGCTACTTCTGTTTCATTGCAACTTTAACTTCTTACGTTATTTGATAGAGACATGTGATTTCCAACTGTTTACAGCAACCCACTGGTGATTTCTGGGACGAGTGGGGTCCATATGGTGAATGCAGTCGCAGCTGTGGCGGTGGGGTTACCGTTAGGAACAGGCGATGTGTAACCAGGCGGTAAGTCTTCATTTTCACAAATGCCTCGTGTCATTGATAGACCCTTTTATTTACTATAATTCTGAGCTATAACACCTGATTTGCGTCATCCAATGTCTCAAATGGCTCTCGAGATGCGCTTTTGAGACATGATACAATAACGGAAGTAACAGAAATAGCCAAACTGCAGAGTTGATTTCTATTTTTGACATGGAAAAAATGAAAATAATCACAATGGCATTTGACCTTGATAAGAACTGTGTCACTGCTTAGAGAATAACAGGACAGAGATGTGTTTGGGTTCAAACATCCACCGACACAGAATACCACACGGGGAATACCATTGGCTTGTACAAGAGCAATAGCTAGATGATGCTAGGTTTAAAGTTTAATTTAGGCTTAATACCCAGCATTTTGAAGAGCTAGTGAGAGCTGTGCTTCGGTCTTTAGTGTCCTTGATAGAGCAGCTGCTTCCCATCCCAGAGACTCCGATTCGAGTCCCACTCGGAGCAGTGCAAGTAGAACAGGAGGTGCCGGATGGAAGTGAGTGTAACAGAGGCCAGCTAGTGAGAACCTCACTCCTTCGAACTGGAGGGGCTACATTTACAGCACATAGAAAAACAAGGGAAAAGTAGAATATTGGAATGGAAAAGCACGTTCTATGTGAACGCCTTATTCTTCTGAAACAATCTGTGAACCTAGTCAAGCAGTTGTGTCAGTATTCAGTGTGAGGAAGAGCCCACAATGCAACGTGCAAAGCGTCATCATCATCCTTGCATACGTCTTCTGCTCTTTAGAGAAGCCTCATAGGAACCATGCCGTTCCTCTAGGTGTTTAGTTCATTCATTTGAACTCTTTCCCCGCCATTGACGACATTTATGCTCATTTCTGCCATTGCTAAGTTGTTTTCAATTTTGTAGGGTAGGGGTGCAGTTATAGATCTTCTGAAACGCACGGCATCTCCTGATCCAAAAACAAACAAACAATAAGCTCTGCATAGATCAGAAGCCACAAGTAAGCTAATGTGATCAGCAAACAGCAACATAAAAATCTAAATTGCCTAACGTTACTTTGAAGTGTTTGGGCTGTCCAATCCTGACAAAGTCTAGGACAAAAATGTGATTTTCTGTGTTTTGTTTGAGCTTTTTGCACATTTTTTGAAGCTAGAATAAAATGTTTTTTTTTTTTAAATGTGATTACATATACATACATGCAACAAAAATAATCTATGCTCCATGTGTCACACCCACCGGTTGAAGTCAGAGGCAAAACAGAATCTACATGCAGCATACGTTTATTCACACGAAGTTTAGCAAACTAAACACTTAGGTACAAGAACTAGAAACAGGAAACGATTGATTCTGAATGAAAATGAAATGAAAACAGCGGCTAGTTGAGCGGGTATCAACTAGACAGGGCTTTAATACACAGAAACTGAGGAACAAACAAGACACACATCCGAGCAGAACAAACTCAATCAGTTACCATACAGACAGATGGACAGAAGACCGGGTGAAACTGAACTAATTACAGACAGAGAGCAAAACAGAGTGGAAACTAAATGACCACAGAGACTTACTGCGACACAATGAAAGTTTCGTGAATATGATCAATTTCTGCTGCTTTCTGGCAAGTTTAAAATAAAACTCTGATGGGGAAAGAGTTAATGTTTTCATGAAGAAGATTTAACATTCAAATGCAAAAAAGGTTCTATATAGTGGATAAAGTTTGTTTGAATTAGTAAAATTAGGGAAATGTTTTTTTTAAGAACTGGCTGAAAGATTCTTTGGGAACTCAAAATGCTTCTTTTATCTCTGAAACACTCTTTATTTTGTTTATCGCACAAAAGCAACATGCTATGATTCTTTTGTTACACACTCTGGTTTAGTCAAGTATGCACTTTAACTGGAATTACATTGTATAATTACGTGTTTAAGCGATAGGGACTTGGCTGGGCAAAGGCTTCACCAGGACATTGAGAGCTTTGGCCATAAATCTGGGTGTTGGAATCTGGTCTGCTTGTTCTGTCTTGCATTTTACTCTGTAAATGACACTTGTGAAAATAAGGCAGATTTTTTAGCAGCTTACCACTCCTTTTTAGACGATTTGCCTTCACCGAATTGAGTTCAATTACACTTTTGTGGCGTAATAGAAGCGCTTGCACATTGACCATGCCTATAGAAACTTCAACAGTTCCTTCCAGTCAGAATCTATTCTGTCAGATTTACTTTAATTTAGCAATCTATGTGCTCAGAGTTTCCCAGAAACAGTTTTGACATTGGAATTTGAGCTCCTAAACGCACTTCTCGCTCAAGACTAAAACGTCTCCCTAAGGCGATCTTTCTGAGACTCGTCTCTCTTTCAGCTTTGTGCAAGTGTTTATGCCTGTGCTCTCTAGTCTCGCCGGCTGAATGAATCAGGCACCACACCCTGACTTTTCTCTTGCAATATTACCGTCTGTCATGTGCTGACTTCACATTCAGGAATACTGGAAACTCCGTGCAGCTGTACGGGCTCATTGATAATGTTGCATGAGCACAGGAGAACAGGATGACGCCTCTTCGGAGCAGACGGGTTGAGATATGACGCAGCGCAGATGCATTGTGTCTCTGAAGAGATTGAGGCTTCTGCGCTCAACACACCCATAAGCACTTGTTATGGTCTCTGTGCATTTGTGCGTCTGTCTGGGTGTGTGTTTCTTTAGTGAGGGTGTATTGTCTTTTCTACAATATGAGACACTTGATATTTTAGTGTGTTTTCACACTTTAGGGGTTCTAAAGGCATTTAAAGTCCAAATGAGGCATTCTGTTAAGTCTGCAGTGTGGATCACTCTTAACGTGCATCATGTTGTGATATATCAACAAGGCCAATATTATCTGCTGTTTTTTCCAGTTCTTAATTATCGCCATCAGCCGATATGTTTTGTGCTTGGCCAATAAGTGGGTGACTTTTATTTTCACAATGCTGTGCAATCTTTGTAGTCTTTTGTATTTTCCACTGTCAGTCAGCCTGTTATCGTCCCCATGTGTCTCTGGTTTCCTTATTGGCCCTTGTGTATTTATACTCATGTATTTTGTGGTTGTTCAGTCCTTTTTTTGTTTTTATTTCATGATTTTGTTTAATTTAAATGACCTGCTTCCTGCCTTCTTGTTACAGATATTTACTATCTTTAAAATAAAGATATGATATCAAATATATTGGCTTTATATTATATTTATGTCACCCTTCTGGTTACACTATTTTCATAGTCTACTTTAAAGATTCTACTAACTATAAGTAACTTTACAACTACATTTCAACTAACTCTCATTAGAGTATTAGTATTAGTTCTGTTCAGTTAGGATTTGGGTTAGTTGAATAAGTTGACAAGTAGTTGCAAAGTTACTTGTGTGTTGAGGATCATCACAATAAAGAGTTATCAGATGTTAAACAGAGAGTCACTAATACTCTAATGAGAGTTAGTTGTAAAGTTTATTATAGTCAGCTGAATGTGTGTTGGAGGAGCATCACAATAAAGAGTTATCAGATATTAAACAGACAGTCACTAATACTCTAATGATATTTTAATTCATCTGTCCTCTCTCCACAGGACTGATGGTGGGCACAGCTGTGTGGGTCCAGATAAGACCTATCGCTCATGTAATATCCAGGTACACACTGAAAGCTCTTCAGCTCAATGACCCTTTAAATCATATACCTAATCAATTAATACCATTGATATATTTGAGGATTGAGGATATTCTTATTTTGCGTTGTGTATTTAATATATTATTATCAGTGTAAAACAGCTGTTTTCTATGTGAATATATAGTAAAGTGTCATTTATTCCTGTGATTAAAGCTGGATTTATTAGATGATAAATACAGTAAAACAGTGTAATATTATATCAATGTAAAACAGCTGTTTTCTATGTGAATATATAGTAAAGTGTCATTTATTCCTGTGATTAAAGCTGAATTTATTAGATGATAAATACAGTAAAACAGTGTAATATTATATCAATGTAAAACAGCTGTTTTCTATGTGAATATATAGTAAAGTGTCATTTATTCCTGTGATTAAAGCTGAATTTATTAGATGATAAATACAGTAAAACAGTGTAATATTATATCAATGTAAAACAGCTGTTTTCTATGTGAATATATAGTAAAGTGTCATTTATTCCTGTGATTAAAGCTGAATTTATTAGATGATAAATACAGTAAAACAGTGTAATATTATATCAGTGTAAAACAGCTGTTTTCTATGTGAATATATAGTAAAGTGTCATTTATTTCTGTGATTAAAGCTGAATTTATTAGATGATAAATACAGTAAAACAGTGTAATATTATATCAGTGTAAAACAGCTGTTTTCTATGTGAATATATAGTAAAGTGTCATTTATTCCTGTGATTAAAGCTGAATTTATTAGATGATAAATACAGTAAAACAGTGTAATATTATATCAGTGTAAAACAGCTGTTTTCTATGTGAATATATAGTAAAGTGTCATTTATTCCTGTGATTAAAGCTGAATTTATTAGATGATAAATACAGTAAAACAGTGTAATATTATATCAGTGTAAAACAGCTGTTTTCTATGTGAATATATAGTAAAGTGTCATTTATTCCTGTGATTAAAGCTGAATTTATTAGATGATAAATACAGTAAAACAGTGTAATATTATATCAGTGTAAAACAGCTGTTTTCTATGTGAATATATAGTAAAATGTCATTTATTCCTGTGATTAAAGCTGAATTTATTAGATGATAAATACAGTAAAACAGTGTAATATTATATCAATGTAAAACAGCTGTTTTCTATGTGAATATATAGTAAAGTGTCATTTATTCCTGTGATTAAAGCTGAATTTATTAGATGATAAATACAGTAAAACAGTGTAATATTATATCAGTGTAAAACAGCTGTTTTCTATGTGAATATATAGTAAAGTGTCATTTATTCCTGTGATTAAAGCTGAATTTATTAGATGATAAATACAGTAAAACAGTGTAATATTATATCAGTGTAAAACAGCTGTTTTCTATGTGAATATATAGTAAAGTGTCATTTATTCCTGTGATTAAAGCTGAATTTATTAGATGATAAATACAGTAAAACAGTGTAATATTATATCAGTGTAAAACAGCTGTTTTCTATGTGAATATATAGTAAAGTGTCATTTATTCCTGTGATTAAAGCTGAATTTATTAGATGATAAATACAGTAAAACAGTGTAATATTATATCAGTGTAAAACAGCTGTTTTCTATGTGAATATATAGTAAAGTGTCATTTATTCCTGTGATTAAAGCTGAATTTATTAGATGATAAATACAGTAAAACAGTGTAATATTATATCAGTGTAAAACAGCTGTTTTCTATGTGAATATATAGTAAAATGTCATTTATTCCTGTGATTAAAGCTGAATTTATTAGATGATAAATACAGTAAAACAGTGTAATATTATATCAATGTAAAACAGCTGTTTTCTATGTGAATATATAGTAAAGTGTCATTTATTCCTGTGATTAAAGCTGAATTTATTAGATGATAAATACAGTAAAACAGTGTAATATTATATCAGTGTAAAACAGCTGTTTTCTATGTGAATATATAGTAAAGTGTCATTTATTCCTGTGATTAAAGCTGAATTTATTAGATGATAAATACAGTAAAACAGTGTAATATTATATCAGTGTAAAACAGCTGTTTTCTATGTGAATATATAGTAAAGTGTCATTTATTCCTGTGATTAAAGCTGAATTTATTAGATGATAAATACAGTAAAACAGTGTAATATTATATCAGTGTAAAACAGCTGTTTTCTATGTGAATATATAGTAAAGTGTCATTTATTCCTGTGATTAAAGCTGAATTTATTAGATGATAAATACAGTAAAACAGTGTAATATTATATCAGTGTAAAACAGCTGTTTTCTATGTGAATATATAGTAAAGTGTCATTTATTCCTGTGCTTAAAGCTGAATTTATTAGATGATAAATACAGTAAAACAGTGTAATATTATATCAATGTAAAACAGCTGTTTTCTATGTGAATATATAGTAAAGTGTCATTTATTCCTGTGATTAAAGCTGAATTTATTAGATGATAAATACAGTAAAACAGTGTAATATTATATCAATGTAAAACAGCTGTTTTCTATGTGAATATATAGTAAAGTGTCATTTATTCCTGTGATTAAAGCTGAATTTATTAGATGATAAATACAGTAAAACAGTGTAATATTATATCAGTGTAAAACAGCTGTTTTCTATGTGAATATATAGTAAAGTGTCATTTATTCCTGTGATTAAAGCTGAATTTGTTAGATGATAAATACAGTAAAACAGTGTAATATTATATCAATGTAAAACAGCTGTTTTCTATGTGAATATATAGTAAAGTGTCATTTATTCCTGTGATTAAAGCTGAATTTATTAGATGATAAATACAGTAAAACAGTGTAATATTATATCAATGTAAAACAGCTGTTTTCTATGTGAATATATAGTAAAGTGTCATTTATTCCTGTGATTAAAGCTGAATTTATTAGATGATAAATACAGTAAAACAGTGTAATATTATATCAGTGTAAAACAGCTGTTTTCTATGTGAATATATAGTAAAGTGTCATTTATTCCTGTGATTAAAGCTGAATTTATTAGATGATAAATACAGTAAAACAGTGTAATATTATATCAGTGTAAAACAGCTGTTTTCTATGTGAATATATAGTAAAGTGTCATTTATTCCTGTGATTAAAGCTGAATTTATTAGATGATAAATACAGTAAAACAGTGTAATATTATATCAATGTAAAACAGCTGTTTTCTATGTGAATATATAGTAAAGTGTCATTTATTCCTGTGATTAAAGCTGAATTTATTAGATGATAAATACAGTAAAACAGTGTAATATTATATCAATGTAAAACAGCTGTTTTCTATGTGAATATATAGTAAAGTGTCATTTATTCCTGTGATTAAAGCTGAATTTATTAGATGATAAATACAGTAAAACAGTGTAATATTATATCAATGTAAAACAGCTGTTTTCTATGTGAATATATAGTAAAGTGTCATTTATTCCTGTGATTAAAGCTGAATTTATTAGATGATAAATACAGTAAAACAGTGTAATATTATATCAGTGTAAAACAGCTGTTTTCTATGTGAATATATAGTAAAGTGTCATTTATTCCTGTGATTAAAGCTGAATTTATTAGATGATAAATACAGTAAAACAGTGTAATATTATATCAATGTAAAACAGCTGTTTTCTATGTGAATATATAGTAAAGTGTCATTTATTCCTGTGATTAAAGCTGAATTTATTAGATGATAAATACAGTAAAACAGTGTAATATTATATCAGTGTAAAACAGCTGTTTTCTATGTGAATATATAGTAAAGTGTCATTTATTCCTGTGATTAAAGCTGAATTTATTAGATGATAAATACAGTAAAACAGTGTAATATTATATCAGTGTAAAACAGCTGTTTTCTATGTGAATATATAGTAAAGTGTCATTTATTCCTGTGATTAAAGCTGAATTTATTAGATGATAAATACAGTAAAACAGTGTAATATTATATCAGTGTAAAACAGCTGTTTTCTATGTGAATATATAGTAAAGTGTCATTTATTCCTGTGATTAAAGCTGAATTTATTAGATGATAAATACAGTAAAACAGTGTAATATTATATCAGTGTAAAACAGCTGTTTTCTATGTGAATATATAGTAAAGTGTCATTTATTCCTGTGATTAAAGCTGAATTTATTAGATGATAAATACAGTAAAACAGTGTAATATTATATCAGTGTAAAACAGCTGTTTTCTATGTGAATATATAGTAAAGTGTCATTTATTCCTGTGATTAAAGCTGAATTTATTAGATGATAAATACAGTAAAACAGTGTAATATTATATCAATGTAAAACAGCTGTTTTCTATGTGAATATATAGTAAAGTGTCATTTATTCCTGTGATTAAAGCTGAATTTATTAGATGATAAATACAGTAAAACAGTGTAATATTATATCAGTGTAAAACAGCTGTTTTCTATGTGAATATATAGTAAAGTGTCATTTATTCCTGTGATTAAAGCTGAATTTATTAGATGATAAATACAGTAAAACAGTGTAATATTATATCAGTGTAAAACAGCTGTTTTCTATGTGAATATATAGTAAAGTGTCATTTATTCCTGTGATTAAAGCTGAATTTATTAGATGATAAATACAGTAAAACAGTGTAATATTATATCAGTGTAAAACAGCTGTTTTCTATGTGAATATATAGTAAAGTGTCATTATTCCTGTGATTAAAGCTGAATTTATTAGATGATAAATACAGTAAAACAGTGTAATATTATATCAGTGTAAAACAGCTGTTTTCTATGTGAATATATAGTAAAGTGTCATTTATTCCTGTGCTTAAAGCTGAATTTATTAGATGATAAATACAGTAAAACAGTGTAATATTATATCAATGTAAAACAGCTGTTTTCTATGTGAATATATAGTAAAGTGTCATTTATTCCTGTGATTAAAGCTGAATTTATTAGATGATAAATACAGTAAAACAGTGTAATATTATATCAATGTAAAACAGCTGTTTTCTATGTGAATATATAGTAAAGTGTCATTTATTCCTGTGATTAAAGCTGAATTTATTAGATGATAAATACAGTAAAACAGTGTAATATTATATCAGTGTAAAACAGCTGTTTTCTATGTGAATATATAGTAAAGTGTCATTTATTCCTGTGATTAAAGCTGAATTTGTTAGATGATAAATACAGTAAAACAGTGTAATATTATATCAATGTAAAACAGCTGTTTTCTATGTGAATATATAGTAAAGTGTCATTTATTCCTGTGATTAAAGCTGAATTTATTAGATGATAAATACAGTAAAACAGTGTAATATTATATCAATGTAAAACAGCTGTTTTCTATGTGAATATATAGTAAAGTGTCATTTATTCCTGTGATTAAAGCTGAATTTATTAGATGATAAATACAGTAAAACAGTGTAATATTATATCAGTGTAAAACAGCTGTTTTCTATGTGAATATATAGTAAAGTGTCATTTATTCCTGTGATTAAAGCTGAATTTATTAGATGATAAATACAGTAAAACAGTGTAATATTATATCAGTGTAAAACAGCTGTTTTCTATGTGAATATATAGTAAAGTGTCATTTATTCCTGTGATTAAAGCTGAATTTATTAGATGATAAATACAGTAAAACAGTGTAATATTATATCAATGTAAAACAGCTGTTTTCTATGTGAATATATAGTAAAGTGTCATTTATTCCTGTGATTAAAGCTGAATTTATTAGATGATAAATACAGTAAAACAGTGTAATATTATATCAATGTAAAACAGCTGTTTTCTATGTGAATATATAGTAAAGTGTCATTTATTCCTGTGATTAAAGCTGAATTTATTAGATGATAAATACAGTAAAACAGTGTAATATTATATCAATGTAAAACAGCTGTTTTCTATGTGAATATATAGTAAAGTGTCATTTATTCCTGTGATTAAAGCTGAATTTATTAGATGATAAATACAGTAAAACAGTGTAATATTATATCAGTGTAAAACAGCTGTTTTCTATGTGAATATATAGTAAAGTGTCATTTATTCCTGTGATTAAAGCTGAATTTATTAGATGATAAATACAGTAAAACAGTGTAATATTATGTCAATGTAAAACAGCTGTTTTCTATGTGAATATATAGTAAAGTGTCATTTATTCCTGTGATTAAAGCTGAATTTATTAGATGATAAATACAGTAAAACAGTGTAATATTATATCAATGTAAAACAGCTGTTTTCTATGTGAATATATAGTAAAGTGTCATTTATTCCTGTGATTAAAGCTGAATTTATTAGATGATAAATACAGTAAAACAGTGTAATATTATATCAGTGTAAAACAACTGTTTTCTGTGTGAATATATAGTAAAGTGTCATTTATTCCTGTGATTAAAGCTGAATTTATTAGATGATAAATACAGTAAAACAGTGTAATATTATATCAGTGTAAAACAGCTGTTTTCTATGTGAATATATAGTAAAGTGTCATTTATTCCTGTGATTAAAGCTGAATTTATTAGATGATAAATACAGTAAAACAGTGTAATATTATATCAATGTAAAACAGCTGTTTTCTATGTGAATATATAGTAAAGTGTCATTTATTCCTGTGATTAAAGCTGAATTTATTAGATGATAAATACAGTAAAACAGTGTAATATTATATCAATGTAAAACAGCTGTTTTCTATGTGAATATATAGTAAAGTGTCATTTATTCCTGTGATTAAAGCTGAATTTATTAGATGATAAATACAGTAAAACAGTGTAATATTATATCAATGTAAAACAGCTGTTTTCAATGTGAATATATAGTAAAGTGTCATTTATTCCTGTGATTAAAGCTGAATTTATTAGATGATAAATACAGTAAAACAGTGTAATATTATATCAATGTAAAACAGCTGTTTTCTATGTGAATATATAGTAAAGTGTCATTTATTCCTGTGATTAAAGCTGAATTTATTAGATGATAAATACAGTAAAACAGTGTAATATTATATCAATGTAAAACAGCTGTTTTCTATGTGAATATATAGTAAAGTGTCATTTATTCCTGTGATTAAAGCTGAATTTATTAGATGATAAATACAGTAAAACAGTGTAATATTATATCAATGTAAAACAGCTGTTTTCTATGTGAATATATAGTAAAGTGTCATTTATTCCTGTGATTAAAGCTGAATTTATTAGATGATAAATACAGTAAAACAGTGTAATATTATATCAGTGTAAAACAGCTGTTTTCTATGTGAATATATAGTAAAGTGTCATTTATTTCTGTGATTAAAGCTGAATTTATTAGATGATAAATACAGTAAAACAGTGTAATATTATATCAATGTAAAACAGCTGTTTTCTATGTGAATATATAGTAAAGTGTCATTTATTCCTGTGATTAAAGCTGAATTTATTAGATGATAAATACAGTAAAACAGTGTAATATTATATCAATGTAAAACAGCTGTTTTCTATGTGAATATATAGTAAAGTGTCATTTATTCCTGTGATTAAAGCTGAATTTATTAGATGATAAATACAGTAAAACAGTGTAATATTATATCAATGTAAAACAGCTGTTTTCTATGTGAATATATAGTAAAGTGTCATTTATTCCTGTGATTAAAGCTGAATTTATTAGATGATAAATACAGTAAAACAGTGTAATATTATATCAGTGTAAAACAGCTGTTTTCTATGTGAATATATAGTAAAGTGTCATTTATTCCTGTGATTAAAGCTGAATTTATTAGATGATAAATACAGTAAAACAGTGTAATATTATATCAGTGTAAAACAGCTGTTTTCTATGTGAATATATAGTAGTGTAATTTATTCCTGTGATTAAAGCTGAATTTTCAGCATCATTACGCCAGTCTTCAGTGTGATGCTGTACAAATTATTCTGATTTGATGATCAACAAACATTTATGATTATTATCAATGTTGATAACCTTTTATATTTAAGGATTCTTTGACGAACAGAAAGTTTAAAAGAACTGCATTTATTTGACCCTTCTGACCCCAAACCTTTGAACTGTTATCAGGACTGTCCTGAGGGTTCCCGGGATTTCAGAGAAGAACAGTGCTCTCAGTTTGATGGCACTGATTTTCAAGGAAAGCGCTACAGATGGCTGCCATATTATGGTGGTATGTACAGACAGGAAGTGATTCTGTGTGTCTGTCACAGTCATGTCATGTTGTTTCACTTCCTGTTACCTTCTTTGCACTTCCTGTGTCAATCCTGAACCTGTCTTGTCAATCACTCCCCTCGTTAGTTATTCAGCTGTTCCCAATCTCCTCGTGTATAAAACCCTCTTGTGTTCTCATGTCTTTGTTGATCGTTGACGGTGTTTACGAAGTGTGTGGATGTCTCCGTGGTCCCCATGGTTGTTTATATTAAAAAAAAATTTTTTTTGTTTATTAATAAAGAGAGTTTATGCTAGAAACCTGCTTCTCCATGTTCCTCCCGCATCGCACACCGTAGTGTTACAGTGTCAAGGAAGTATAGTTCACCTGAAAATTAAAATAAATTATGGAATATTATACAACTGGATGTTTAGCTGAACGTTCATCCTGCTTTTTACTTTTTCCATACAATGACATCATACAGTGACCAGAGACTGTCAATCAGCAAATGCAGCGTATAAAATAGCGACGCACCAAAATTATTATTATTTTTTTACCCAAAAACCAAAACTGAAAATAATTTGTATTGATCAATTAATTAATCAAATATATTTAATAATCATCACTCAAATAAATTTGCAAACACATAAATTGCTCGTAAGAAAGTTTTTATATAAAAATATAATTATACATAAATTATATAATGAAGACAACAGGTTAAGTAAAAATATAATGAACATGTAACGTGTGACAATGTTTAAAAGCTGTTTTATTGACGTCTTTTCTCGGCTGAAACACTGATTGAACGATTACATGAGACATGATTAATTTCAGTAAGTTGTTCTGTATCTTTCAACATCTTTTTGATGTTCATTCATGTTTATTTGGTGCTGTAACTAATAGTAAAGAGGAAGAGAAGATCAGTTTATGAGCCGCTACTGCGATCTGTCACTCCACATTAAAGACTGCTCAAACCACATTTGTTCTCTGAATTTCATGATAAAATTGACCAAATTCTCGACGAGTCTTTGTTTCTTTATAAAAAAAAGTCGCAAAGCATAGACCGTTTAGCAATTGCTGTATGTTAAGCGCAACAAATAATGCTCACCACAACTGTTTCAGCCAAAGCAATATAAAACTAGCCCATATGAAGTGTGTGCTTTATTCCATGCTTTACAATGAAAAATGATTTTTGATGCATTTTGTTTACATTCCTAAAGATCATGCAGATCTAAAAAGTGTTTTATCTGTTTGATGTTTTGTCTCTTTGAAAGTATTCAGTACAGGTGACAGTGCTGACATTAAGCTGCGTCTTATTTCTTCTGTTCAGGAGAGAATCCTTGTGAGTTGAACTGCATTCCCAGAGGAGAGAATTTCTACTATCGCCACAAGTCTGCTGTGGTGGACGGCACCCCCTGCCACCCTGGAGGAAAGGACATCTGTGTGGACGGGCTCTGCAAGGTCAGCACAGAAATCTTCTAGGACACTTGACATAATCGCTCATTTTAGCCAACTTTTATACATTTAGCTTTCATTTAAAGCAACATACAGCCAATGTTGTTGTTTTGGCTCAAATTGTGTTGGCTGGCTGACAGTGATGCACTGAAATAAAATATCAATACTAAAATTATATTTTTCATTTTGCCAAACATACCAAAAAATGATTCTTCAATTAGGGGCTATTTTGCCATCTTACATTTTGATGAATTAAATTTGGTTGAATTTTGCTAGAATCATGTCAAGACAATGTTTACATGCTTTGATATAAATATATAATAATGGGCACGACTGATCTTAATTATAATTTGAGTATTTTATATCTATTTGCCAACTGGCACTGCAAAATGTCATTACCATCACAACATCAAAAAGTCTCATAATGCAAAGAATGTATCAAGGAGATCATTTAAACTAACTTATCTTGCAAACATTGTTAAAACTGTTTCCATTCAGTAAATTATATATATTTTCTTGTTCTTACCATCAAAATGTGTTTTTCTGTGTTCATCAAAGCACACTTTTGTTTAATTTCTGGAAAATTAATTTTAGATGTTTTTTCTTTGAATAGATTGATGAGTATTTCATTAGGCTTTTCATGTAGCACATCAAGATTGAACATAAAACAGTTTTAAAGGTATTTTTGCTGTAAATTAAGCAACGTCGCGGTAATGACATACTGTTCTGGTAATGGCAAATGAAAAGTGCACTGATACATAAAGCAAATTTAAAGGCTTAAATAATGACTTCTGGTGAGTGTTGTTGAAAGAAATGGACAGATGTGAGGAGATGTATATAAATATGACAACCATCAACTTGAACATGTTTATTTCAATCATGAAGAAACCATTTTACAGAACTATATTCTCCAAGGACCGCCCTCTTGACATATCAGTGGGAGAACCCAGACAACTATTGGCAGCATCATGTGTCATTTCACTGGCTGAGGTGGTGGGATAAGACACAGAAAATCATGCGGCTGATACCACAGAATATCATCCCTCATAGGCCAAAAGGTTCTGGCCTACATGACTCAAAGTTTTAACAAGAATGTACCATCACAGTACCATCACAAGTTGTGTAATGGTAATGACGTGTTGCGGTAATGACATTTTTTATTTGTTTGAGGAAAAAGGATGCTAGCTGATAGATTTGCTAACATCACTCAACAGCTAGTACAAAAATAACTTTCAATACACATAAATCTTGTGAATATATATATATATATATTTATCAAAATATTGCTGCTATAGCATTTATGGTAATGACGCTGAAGTCTACTCCATGATCAGAAGGAATTCATGATTAAATTACTTTTTCAGGCATCAAATATCACTGTTCTTTCACTGCTGAAATATCCTTGTTGTAATCATAGACTGTTGCGGTAATGACAGTATTGTTGTGGACAATACTAAATTGTTAAAAATATTCATAAATTGCACAGATATGAACCCAAATTATGCATCAAGTGCCTTTTTAAGTTACTGTTTAAACATGTATTGTGATTTTTTTTTAATGAACTGATAACATTTTATCAAATTTTCAGAGCAGATAAGTTTTAAAGTCTGGGTTGGGGACAAAGTCTGAGTAATGTATTTATGTTTTCATCACTGATATTTAGTGATGGAAACATTTTTAAAAATGGAAATCATACTGATTTTAGCGTATAACATTTTTTTGGTGGTGCAATAAATATTATTTGAAATAACTAAACTATTTATTCTATAATATAGTATTTTTAACATGAATGTATAACCAGGGGACATAAAATTTCCCCTAATTGAAGAATCACCCAGTTATAAAATGTATTCATCAATAAACTACACTCAATTACACTCAAATAAAAGCTGAGTTTTGGCGTAAATAAAAATGCACATGAGGCAGTTTTATAAAAAAAAATGTAATTTCAAATTTTTAATGATATACTGTATTAGTTTACTGTGCATTTAAATGGTGACTGCAATTAAAACTTGATTTCATGACAGATTTGTTCAAGTATACATAAAATAAAGAAGACAACAGTTTAAAATAATAAAAATATTTAGAGAAAAAATAGGGCTGCACCCATACCGTACTTTTCCAATACCAATTACCTGTATTTTCATAGCATTTTTATTTTTGGGAAATAAAGCCAAAAAAATATTATTTGTCTTAGCAAATAAATATTTCCTTTAGTTATTTTCATGCCTAATTATGCCTGTTAAAATGTATTGTTGGAGCTACTTTACTTACTTTCACTCTTCATATTATTGATCATATTTCATCTTTAATTTAATGGCACAGTGAATATTTATAGCTGTTCTAGCAGGGCTCAACCAGTCAAGTGCAGTGAGTCTTTTCTCTGTCTTTTGTTGTTAGATTAACATTGAGACGGCAGCAGGATTATTAGTGCTGTCACTTTAAGGGCTGAACGTATCCAAAATACTGTTACACACGTTTTCTTTTCAACTTGAGACAAAACCCTGTATGTTTCACAAGGCTACTTGCCTATATGGACATTTTGGCAATTTTGTGTGAATTTGTCCATTCAAACACAAGACGACGTGAAAGAGAATTCAATTTAACACTGCACTTCGGATGTTTGTGCAGAGAAAGCGTGATGTGATTAATTTACTGCCTTCCTGTTAATATAGGAAACCACTCATAGTACATAAATCATGTAACAGTTCATGTTTTTACATGCACATACGACTGTTTTAATTTAAATGATACACATGCTGAGTGAAAGAAGTAAAATTAGTCAAATGCTCATGTTTAGAGTTATTCTTTCTAGTTGACTAATGAGTTTATGGATATTATGGCTTGCCTGAGGTAAATCGGGCATTTTTTACGAGCTGTTGCTTTCCGCAGATGAAACTGATTGAGCGATTACATGATTCATTTCTGTAAGTTGCACTCGCCATGAGCGTGAACTACAAGCCAGAGCCAAAGCCTGCCTAGTCTGATCAGGTGTGTGAGTTGATATTGATGTTCATGCCTGAGGGAGTGCTGGTGCAATTTGACATTGTTTCACTGAGTTTCACTCATGCTCCTGAAGTTTGGATCTCCTCAAAGTTTACAAAGCTGCAATGCAACGAAACTATAGCATTACAAAGCAGTGAATCATTCAACTATTTTGGTTAAAGAGAACTTGCAAATTTTACTTTGAAATTGTATGAGTTTGTTCTGTATGAAAGTACAATGTTCACTTTATTTGTGCAGGTCTTAAGTAGTCTTAAATTTGATATTAGAAACCAGTGAAAACATGAACTTTTTTATTGCCTCAAATGTAAGAGCCTTAAATTGCTTGTTTTCTCCATGGGTGCAACAGTTGAATGTTTGTTAAGAAGCGCAGCCTTAAAACACTGTCCGTGTATTTCGCCTTGACTGTGAAGGGTGTGTTCTGAGATCTATTGTTCTGTTTTCGTCCTTTGTTTTCTGTTTTCGTCCTTTGTCTGCTCACAGCGTCTTGGCTGCGATAATATGCTGGAGTCTCCCCAGCAGGAGGACCCCTGTTTACAGTGTGGAGGAAATGGACAATCATGTAATCTAGTCAAAAACAATTTCTCAATGCGCAACCTGCCCAAAGGTAAACTCACTCCAGATCCGGCCGCATTTAGAATTACATGGACAAATGTGCCTAAAAAAGTACTTTTACCCTCTACGTGCAGGTTACAATCAAATGTTCATCATCCCTGCTGGGGCTACCACTATTAGCATCAAGGAAACTGTACCAACACACAATTACCTTGGTGAGTGTTTGTGAATATCATCCTAATCCTAACTTTTCATCATCAGCATCAACCTTTTTTATCACCTTTTTTGCCTCAAAGCAATCAAGAACCTACGTGGAGAGTACTATCTGAATGGACACTGGGTGATTGATTTCTCTCGTGCCGCACCCATTGCTGGCACCGTGCTGTACTACCAGAGAGGAACAGAAGGGGAACAGACCCCAGAAATAATCACCGGCCGTGGCCCTACAACCGAGCCTCTGGTGATAGAGGTGAGAGCCAGTATAAAGCTTTTCTTATTTGATTTCTGTGTATTGTACGGCACAATTAATTGAAAGAAAACCAGAATTGCTATACAGCTTAGTTAAGACTAGGTTAATTATATTATATATATGCACTGGATGCTTCAAAGTGGCACAAAGCATGGCATTGTGGTCATTTATACACGAGCAGCTCAGCTTCTCAGAGCTTCTCAGTTCACAGTAAATGCTGCTCAACTTGAACTCCACCATTTGCATATGCTCTGAGTTTAAGACGCCTTAACGTGCATTTAGGGACGAAACATGCGCAAACCATCTTTACAAACTTGTAACGAGAAGCGCATATCAACCAAAGAGAAGCTTAGAAGAAAAAGCATGAATATGAAAAATAAGTCAAAGACCACTGTAAAAGAACATCTTTTTGAGGCATTTTTTATAGCGAATACTATGACCATCAGCGTCTTTGTCTTTTATCTACAGCTAATCACTCAAGAGGCCAATGAGGGCGTGGGGTATGAGTATTATCTGCCTAACGGACGCTTGACAGAGGGCTACTACTGGAGCTATGGCTCCTGGTCCGCCTGCAGCAAGGAGTGTGGCTCAGGTCAGTGTCAAAGCAGAAGTGTGTCTGTTTCAGTTCATGCAAAACCGAAATTATTTATCGAAATTACCGAACCATTTTAATTTTTCATGAATGCATTTTTTTTCCAGAAAGAGACAAATCAAAAATATTTTACTACTATTATTTTTATTATTTATCTAAAATATATTTTTCCAATAATATGTGAATGACAATAACCTTGATACTGTAACAAAGTTCAATGTTCAGGGAGGAAGGAGACGGGAACCGGAGAACGTTTAACAGACTTTAATAATAAATAAAACATCAATACAAAATAAACGTAATGGCGGCAGTCACTCACGGACGACTGTCGCCCACACAAACACAAAACACAACATAAATCCAGGCCTGGTCCTCTCTCGTCCTTCACTGTCGGCGCTCCTCCTTTTATGCCTCCGCTCCTCCGTGAGACTCGAGACACCGGTGGCTCGCAGGTGACGCTCATTCTCAATCACACCACCGGCTCTCGTGACGCTCTCGCGGTCCCTCGACCCCGCCCTGCTCGCCATAGACACAAACAGCAAGCGACAACTAAAGAGTGAACATGGAGAACATAAATACACATGGTGAAGAACAGAAATGGCAAACAGCTCAACCAGCTGTGATGATGATGATGATGATGATGATGATGATGATGATTGGTGTCCATGGTGACTGATGGCTTACAGGAAACACAAACAAAGGAACTCATGTAAAGAAAACAAACTCAAAGTTCATGAAGTGTGAGAGTTTAAGGGCGCCTTAGTTGTGTGTAATGAGAGTGAAAGAGACTGCTGTTCATTCATTTCCTGTTGGTACTGAGAGTCGATCCCGAGATGGCCAGTTAATGGCCAGTTGTGGTCATTAAGGGTGTGTTTGGTTCACTTTGTTTGTTTGGTCCAGACCAAAAGAAAACATTTAGTCCTGGTCCACTCAGCCTTCAGATTGTCATTTTTATCACTGAATCTAAAGGCGTAGGGATACGTTTGCAACTTGATTGGTCGGCTTTTATGATGTATTCCCTATTCTGAGATGGATCTTAAATGCACTCATTGAATGTGTTTCGCTACATATGATGGTATTCTGACCAGCTGAAAACTCGTGAAGAGCTTGTAAAATGTGTAAAGGAGTCAAAACAGCGTCAGGAATCCCTTCTGTCACACAAATGGAGATGCGGTTCTGAGGCCTGAACTGAACTGTGATGGGCAACATAAAGGCCAGGACGAGAAAATCAGGTAGCGTGAACATTCAGTCGCTTTTAGGGTCACTTATTGTGGCATCATGTCCTGTTTTTGGTTCGGTTACATGTCTTTGGTCCGTGTTGTATTTCAGTTTATCTGCACCAGAGTTAGCGGATTGAAAGTGGATTAAGACCTGTCCTGAACTATATTCTGTCCTGTTGTTTGGGGGCTCTCCAACGCTCACACTTCTTCAAATGATCCGCACTAACAGAGCAGTCGCTTCAGGGTTCGTTTTAATGCAGTCAAACATGTCAAGTGTGAACACACCCTAAAGTTATGTTGATGGTTTGTCAGTTCCCTCCTCAATCCTCCCGGAGGCTTGAACATCGCTACAACCATCATGAGAAGGTGATGGATTAGACATGTCATCTTGTTTTTTCTGGATGGCATCACCTGGACTTCCCTCTTCTGGACACCAGAGGGTAAAAGAAAGAGAAGAAGAACCAAAAACACCTGGCATCAAACAGTAGAAGTAGAACAGAAAGGCTTGAACAACACCTGGGGAACCATTGAGTAGCTGGACCAAAACAGACCGGAGTGGCAAACCATATCAATGGACATAAAGGACAACTGGGATTAATCAACTGGTGAAGAATGGTGATATCTATCAGCCATCTATCAGGTCGTTGTAGTTCTGTGTGTCTGGAATTACTGGCAGAAACAGCCAGCCTTTTTACATGAGCCGTTTTGTGAATTCTGTTAAAAAACATTCATTGTTGAAGATTTGTGTCACACAAACACTGATCTAAACTGAACCGGACAGGTAGGGTGTGTATCAAGACAAACAGTTACAGCAGAGCCAAGCACTACATCCTGAGGGATTTCAGCACAAAATTGGCACTGTTTGAGGAGTTCGAAGGCGATGCTTAATTTCTGGCATATTTCGTCTCTGATGAAAGGCCAGCCGCATCAGTCGAGTGTCTAGTGTGCGTTGTGGAGCTTATTTTCACTAAGGGGCATCTGGAGAAATTGCCGTTGAGAAGCATATCATCACAGCTTGGAAGAACTACTCTTCATGGCTTCAAATAAGATGCACATGATAATCCAATGAAATATAATAACAGTCTTTATGAATACCTAGAGATCAGAAGAAGGCTGGGCGCCAAGATAGAGCAGCCTGTCCTTAAGACGCTTTCATACCAAGGATGATAGCTATAAAGTTTTAATGATCATTTTAATTCTGTGCGAATAGGGAATAACAACAGAGGAACGATAACACTGGAATTGTTTTCCAGCTGAAAATCAAAACATTTACATCCAAACAGTAATTTGCTTATGTTGCAAATTGCTTATGTATTGCTCATGATTAGTTCATGTTGGTTAATACTAATAACTAATGTTAACGAATTAAACTTTATCGTAAAGTGTTTCCATAATTACAAAAAAGGAATACATCTTTAATCGTGATTTTGAGCTGTTTTATCTTATTTTAATGTTTGTTTGTTTTTCTTATTGTAAATGATTTTAAGCTGTCTGTTTGAGAGAGAATACTGATTTTAGGTCTCACGTGAAGTTATGGTTTTCTTCACATATCTGTAATGCATTTATTCATGGTTGGTGTATTTGTATTAAACAGTATTTCTACATCTGTTTCTTCCATTCGTTTTAGGTTACCAGTCCCGTCTAGTCTTCTGTACCATTGATAATGAAGCGTACTCTGATTACCTGTGCGCCTCCCTCCCTCGACCCCTCAGTAACCGCACATGCAATGAACAGCCGTGCCCACAAACCCGCAGGTACCTCAACACGTCACATTCAGCCAAAAGCCGACTATTATATATATTTGTTTTGAGCGTTAACCCTCTCTACAGTTTTTATTGCATATCAGAAACTGATTCCTGCCCAAAAATGTGTTAAAATTGTGCGTCTGCTGTCTGACTTGTGGAGAAGCATTGGTCTCACAGCTTTGGCTGTATTGTTCCTGTTCTGTAAGGATGGCGTATGTGTACGAGCCGCGTTTGTGGAGGCCTGTGGAACCACCATCAGTCTATGTACAAGTGTACAGGTAACAGCCTTCAGAGGCTGATATACTGCCGCGCATGACCTCAAACACACATCTGAGCCCAGTCTACGCAATCTCTCAGGAATCTCAAGATGTGCCCGGGTCACAAACTCGGGGCTACATTATGAGATTTTGTGCGTAGTCCGTAACTGTCCTACCACCCTCTCTTCGTATGTATATATCAAAAACGGATCCCTAGTAAAGCACTGGTGCATGTCTTTTAAGACCTCCTGAGGCCTTAATGACAATGACAGCTGGCAGAAAAACGGATTGCTGGCATCAGTCTTATTTTTGTGTCATTGAGATACTACAATGGAAAAAGTGGGAACCTAAAAATGATAACACCTGAATTGACTAGTTTCATTATTTAATATTCCTGAATCAACCTAAATGCATTAATTTATACCCAATTATTTTTCATAACTGCAGGTTACCACTTTTAACAGTATATTATAGTTATGTAATATATACATATTAAAAAAATTGTTTTTTTTTTTGTTTTTTTTGTATTTTCCCCATTTCATTTAAAGTTTTATTCATTTTGTTGTGTTTTTTAAATTTTATTAGGTAGTACTTTTTTTAAGATATGTCTATATAGTTTGTATTCATTGGCTTTTTAGTTAAACTAAATGAAATATTTTATGTTTTATTTTATTTCAAATAAGACTTTTTTTTTGTTAACCATTATAACCCTGACCAGCACATCTAAGAGATTGTTCACATCATTAATATGTGTTTGAGTTCAGTGTTTTACATGTGTAGTGCGATTGGTATTTGTTAGCTTTTGTTCCTTCACATGTGAAGATGAACCAAGGCCCTGGGCAACTGTTCAGCTCAGAGCTGCGCGTCTCTTTCATCCTCCCTCGTATGTCAGAAGAGGTTTTCCTCCTTTTTTATAGACACTGCAGTAGTTTCACCTCAGTAAATTTTGCACTGACTCCTGACGCTCACGTGACATGATCTGTGGAGCTCTGAGCTGAGCTGCTGTCTGTGATCTAGGTAGGGAATTGTCTGTTTCAGTGTTGATTTTTTGGGCACTATAGATCTGTTTTATATGTGTAGATGTTATATACATGATGGCCCTGATTTACTAAGATCAGAGAGTACTGGTTAGTGTGTGTACTTAGAATAATTGCAGAAGGGATGATACATGCAAATAGATTGGATGCGTTCTTCAAAACAGGGCTATTGCATGTGGCAGTTCTTCATTTATTTATTTGATCATTATGGCCTACACTACCATTCAAATGATTGGGGTTAATAATTATTTTTATTTAAAGAATAATAATATTTTATGTATTGTTTATACTTAAAAGTTTTATTTATTTTTATTTATTTTATTCAACAAGGATGCATTAAATCCCTCAAAAGTGACAGACTTTTACATAGTCACAAAAGATTTCTATTCCAAAAATGAGGTTCTTTTGAACTCTTTTCATCACTTATAATAATCAGAAATGTTTAAGAATCAAATGATAATGATTTGTGAAGGATCATGTTACTGAAGACTGGCGTAATGATGCTGAAAATTCAGCTTTAATCACAGGAATAAATGACACTTTACTATATATTCACATAGAAAACAGCTGTTTTACACTGATATAATATTACACTGTTTTACTGTATTTATCATCTAATAAATTCAGCTTTAATCACAGGAATAAATGACACTTTACTATATATTCACATAGAAAACAGCTGTTTTACACTGATATAATATTACACTGTTTTACTGTATTTATCATCTAATAAATTCAGCTTTAATCACAGGAATAAATGACACTTTACTATATATTCACATAGAAAACAGCTGTTTTACACTGATATAATATTACACTGTTTTACTGTATTTATCATCTAATAAATTCAGCTTTAATCACAGGAATAAATGACACTTTACTATATATTCACATAGAAAACAGCTGTTTTACACTGATATAATATTACACTGTTTTACTGTATTTATCATCTAATAAATTCAGCTTTAATCACAGGAATAAATGACACTTTACTATATATTCACATAGAAAACAGCTGTTTTACACTGATATAATATTACACTGTTTTACTGTATTTATCATCTAATAAATTCAGCTTTAATCACAGGAATAAATGACACTTTACTATATATTCACATAGAAAACAGCTGTTTTACACTGATATAATATTACACTGTTTTACTGTATTTATGAAATAATAAATTCAGCTTTAATCACAGGAATAAATGACACTTTACTATATATTCACATAGAAAACAGCTGTTTTACATTGATATAATATTACACTGTTTTACTGTATTTATCATCTAATAAATTCAGCTTTAATCACAGGAATAAATGACACTTTACTATATATTCACATAGAAAACAGCTGTTTTACACTGATATAATATTACACAGTTTTACTGTATTTATTAAATAATAAATTCAGCTTTAATCACAGGAATAATGGTCACTCTTGGATTCAGTTTTATCTTCATAGACTTGGTTTGTGTGATCCTGTTTTCCTTTTGTCATAGACACAGGTCCTTTGTTTTAGTCACTAGTGCTTACATCGTTCCTAATTAACACCTGTGTCTCATTTAGTTGCCAATTATCTTATCAGCCTTGTGTATTTAAGTGCTCTTGAGTTCCTTTTCAGTTGCTGTCAGTCACAGCTGTGCTTGCTGTTGTGGTACTTTTTTTTACAAAAAACTTTTGTGTTTGGATTTTACTCTCTTCTTAAATTAGATTTGTTAGAATTAAATAAACTTGCTGCTGTGTTTAGATTCTGCCTCGTCTGCTCTTTGCTTTCTACAAGGAATAAATTGCATTTTAAAATATAGACAAATAGAAAATTGTTATTTTGAATTGTAACAGCACAGATTTTCATTTAAAAATAAAAGGAAATTGTTCACATATTCAAGCTTTACTATTTCTGGTTTATCTTATATTTTGTTGTAATATGAAAGCGAAGTATTAAATTCAATTAGTTTGCTTTGTCTGAAATATACATAGGAATATTTTGTATGCATAAAACAACAGAGAATTTGGCTGTTAATGACACTGTTATGAAAGTAAAAACACAGTGCTCAGTAGATCAGCTCAGATGTGGTTTTTAGACGCAACCCTAGTAAATCACGGCCTGCATGTATTATACAGATGTGTTTGACGAGTCCACTATCTGGCTGTCTTTTCTCTTCTGCGTTCTTTTGATTTAGCTTGCCTTTTATTCCTGAATATATTTGTGTGTGAAGCAGAACGTATCATTTAGTCTTTAAAAACAAAAAAAGGCTTTGACTTGTTATGGTGTTGCCCTCTGGGATTTTCCTGTGAAACCTGAAGCTACTGTCGTGGTCCCTGAGCAGATCAACCTGCCAGAGAACTTGTGCTTTTGCTTTTAGGTTTAGGTTGTGGGAGAGACCAAATTCTTTTGTCCCTCCGTGACTCATATCTTCATATCTTGTCTCTCCTCTTCAGGTTTCTGGGAGCACCCGCTTGATTTTGACAGCCGAAGTGTTTCTGTAGAACACTTGCTTTGTCCGAGTTTTCCAGAATGCATAAATCCTTATGTGTTTGTTTAATGTATGTGTAGTGGTGTTTAGGGCTATTTGTGAACTATTAAAACCGTTTTTGTCCTTCCACTTGAATATTCTAGGTAAATGCAATTTCTGTGGCTTGCTATCAGTTACCACAGAAAATCATTTTGACTTGTTGTAAAAACAAACAAAATATGCGTGACAGTTTACAATAAGGTTCCATGTTAATTTGAAACATTTACTTGTACATTATTCAAAATCAAAAGTTGTGTCAGTTAATATTATTTAATGGACCTGAGCTGACATATTGTGTATTTTATTAAGTAATTTTTACAAAGATAAATAAATACTGTTAATTAATACAAACAAATCTATTGCATATCATAAGTTCATGTTAATTAATGCAAATAACATTAACGATTGAGAACTTAAGTGTTACCAAAATATGAACTGGTAACCTAAATATGATAACTAAATATCTAGGGTTTGTTGGAAATGTCCTCTGAAAGCAAGTTTAAATGAACCTATGTGCATTTTATCCAAATCCAAAGTGAACTAAACAATGACTTGACTTCATAACTGTCATAACTTCATAACCATAAATGCTTAAGTTCATTTGATTTGATCGAATCAATAACAAGCTTGGTTACTTGGTAACTTTCGCCCTGTGTTTACCAGAACGGGACACGGGAGGAATGTTAAAGTGCTGTTTACATGGAGCAAACTATACTGCAATTACTTCTGTAATGCATAATCAGAAGTTCATCTGCTAGAAAAGTATTCCCACTTCAAAAGGATGGATCATGCTTTGGCATGCCTGCCATTGAAAGTGCATTACTGTAAATTGCATTCGTCAAAATATTTTTGTGCTAATGTATCATAAATTGCATTTAACCCAGAATATTCATATAGTCCATAGTAAGCTGAAGTGTGCAGCTTGTTTGGGTCAGAGCGGCACCGTAAATGCTGTAACTCTCATAACTGATTGTGCTTGCTTTTTGGTGATGTGTGTGTGTGCGTGTGGCAGCTGGACGACTGGCGAGTGGAACCCGTGTCCGGTGACGTGCGGCGGGGGCCTTCAGGTGCGGAGAGTGGAGTGTATGTCTCACGACTCGGCGGGATCGCGAGTGGTTGAGGATTCCCGGTGTGCTGCTTACGCTCCCAGACCTCTCAGCCAGCAGAACTGCAACATGCAGAAATGCGCTCAATACAGCGTTTCCAGCTGGAGCCAGGTAAAAAAACTACATGTCATGCTGCCTGACTGAATCTCACAAAACCTGCCAGTCTTGGTAGAGTCTTACCAAAATAAAAAATAAGAAAAATACACTTAAAAAATCTTTTTTTAAAGAAAAGGAATCCCCTTTTTGCATTGTGGATTGCATTATGTGCATTTATAACATTTAAACACATTATTTAGAAATTCTAACTTCTTGTTAATTACTGAATTATTAAATTAATAAATTATTCTGAATTAGTAATTATTGTGTTCTTATGTAATGGATGGGACTCACAGGCAGGGATCCAATAGCGTGTCTTTAATGAGAATGGTCGTACAGGCGGATAGTCAGGACAGGCAGAGAACATACATAAACGATAATCCAGGCAAAGGTCGGGGCAGGCGGACAGAACCAGTAACAGGAAAACAAGACAGGAATAAACGCTCCGAATGATCACAACAGCAAATCAAGACTTTGCGATGACAGTGCGTGTGTGTGAGTCTTTTATAGTTTGTGTAATGGTTCGCAGCTGGTGCGATGATCAGTCCAATGAACGGCATCATGGGAAATGTAGTGTGTGTGTGTCAGTATATGTGTGAGAGCTCCCTCCAGTGGCCAGAGGGGGGAGGCGCGGAGCTCGTTATCATAACAACTTAGTAGGGTTATGAATGGTTTGGTTTAGGTTTAGTTGCATGTAATTATGCATAATTTACTGTTATGGCTACAGTAATGCGTGTAACATGTAACAAGGACAGTGTAAAATAGTATTACCAGAATTTCCAATAACTTGAAAGTAAAACATTAACTAATTACATTAGTTAACATGAACTAACAATGAAAAGGATATCTACAACATTTATTAAACTCAGTTAATGTTAATTTTAACATTTACCAATACAATATTAAAATCTAAATTTCTATCTGTTAATAATGGACCTGACATGAACTAACAATGAGCAGCTGTGTTTTTATTAACTAACACACTAACTAACGAAGGGTTTGGGACTTGTAAAGTGTTAACCAAAACAATTTAAAGAAAACGTGCTGGATTTTCATTATAATTATGTCACGATGTGAAAACATCGTAATGCTTCTTAAGTATGCTTAAGTAATGCTTCTTCTCTTCCTGACTCTCTAGAGTGCAGACGTGTTTTCCTTAGCTCCGCTCTGATCTGATCTGCTTTGCCCTTGCGCTAGTATTCTGTCTGTTTTTTTCTCTGACCCGCTGCTTGCTGGACTCCTAAAAATATTGAAATGGAATTGATTAACTGGTCAATCAGCGCGATCGATAAGATTTTTTCACAAAGAAAGGCTGCCCCGGGAGAGCCCACCTGCCCGGACGGGACGTTTGCTGCTGGGTATGATGGACCCATGGAACAACTGGCAGGTCCTGTGCCTGGAGGCACTATCCGTAGAAGATGCAGAAGATTTATATATGATTGGATTACTGATAGCGGGATTCCTATTCTTTGGCTTTGGGATTATCCTGACTTTACGAAAGATTGGTAAGACAGCTGCTAGTAAATTCTCCAAGCCGCTGTCTGTGGAAATGAAGAAATGCCTCGAGGCTGTGTGTGACAGTCTGAAGGAATTAGATCAGCGAGTAATACAGATTGAGGAACTGAATCGCAATCTATGCGAACTGAACCGTAACAACGCAGTCCGGACAGCGAGTCAGATCGGTGAACTTTCACGGATGGTATCCGGTCTGGTCATGAGGCTGGACACGGTGCTGAGGACCAGAACTGAACTTGATTGAACTGACTGATTATGATCCGGTCAAATTACCGTAGATCACCAAATGGATTATTATTTCTGCCCCTATTTCTCGGCTGGGAAGCCAGCATGATGACAGCCTGGTCTTTCCTCATCTTCCTTCAGGGACAAAGCCACAGAACTGAACTCAAAACATCTGATGTTGTGACTATACTCTCCCTCTCATCTGTCTGCCTGTCCTGCCCTATCTGTTCTTATCTATCTCCCCCCCAAACTCCACTGAAAAAAAATCCCTACACGTGACCTTGTGGGCTGTGTATGTTAAACTGCATTATGTTTGTGTATTATGTTTGTTTTGTTTTTGTTGTGTCTGCTGCTATGTATGCTTGCTAAACGGCACTCATTTCTTGGCGCCGCAAATGGCGCCTCGGTGTTTGAGCTCTTCAGTGATTGTTTTTGTTTGTTTGTTCATGTTGTGTTGTAAATGTGCACTGGACGCTTCAGCACTAAGACAAATTCCTTGTGTGTGCAAGCACACTTGGCGATAAAGCTCTTTCTGATTCTGATTCTGAAGTAGGCTTACTTTTCTTTGCGAAAATATCTTTTTGTTCTTCCTTTAAATTTTTGGGGAGAAATTAGATATTTGTCAGTCTGTAAACATTTCTAGCGTTCCATTGCTTCAAACTGAAACGTGCTGATGTTTGTGTAGTGTTCGGTGACATGCGGCTCTGGGAAACAGATGCGAGATGTAGTGTGTGTGGGATCAGACGGAGCTTCTCTGGAAGACTATGCATGTGGGACTCAACCAAAGCCACCCCAGACACAGGCCTGTGAGATGCCCGCCTGCAGGAGCCCCATTGGCTGGCATATAGGAGACTGGGGCCTGGTGAGCAAGAATCCACACCCTATGCACGACAAACCTTTAGAAATGCACGCAACTGCCCTCTTGATTAAATATGACATAACCTTACCTGCTCTCTCTCTTAAGTGCTCTAAGAGCTGTGGCTCGGGGCTGCGGGAACGGCAGGTGATCTGTTCAGACAGACAGAGGAACTTGTACAGGGTAGAGGAGTGCCAGGCCAAACCCAAACCTCTTACAGTTGAAAGCTGCAATGCTCAGCCTTGTTACAGGCCTCAGGGTACATAACACCTCTTAACATCTCACATTTATTTGAGCCTTTTACACGCTGCTTTGTTTTGATCCCAGTCCCCTGTGTCCTGTCAATTAATTTTCATGTCTTTCACCTGTTCCTCGTTAATTACTTCTTAAGGTCCTTCGTTTGCTCATGTATTTATACCCTGTGCTCTCCTTCGATCTCGATCTGTGCTTGTGTGAGTGTGTCTGTCTGTCTGACTGAAAATTCAGTTTTGATCACAGGAATGAATTACACTTTACAACATATTCACATGGAAAACTGTCAGGTTTGGGTGAAGGGAGGAAACGAGAACTCAGTTTGGTAGGAAAAGATGGGCTTTTATTTAGTAAGAAACCGAACAAAAACAGAAACAAAAACTACCCCACGGGGGAAAAACCAAACTAACTTGACCAACTAGACTGGACAGGACTGGACACGACTAAACATTCACTTCCAGCAGATAAACGACAACAACGCAGCACAGGACAGCAAACACAAGGAGAACAAATAGTGAACACACAAGGCAGGTACTTAAGGGAGATACTGTTTTACTGTATTTATGATCTAATAAATTCAGCTTTAATCACTGGAACAATTACATTTTACTATATATTCACATAGAAAACAGCTGTTTTACATTGATATAATATTACACTGTTTTACTGTATTTATCATCTAATAAATTCAGCTTTAATCACAGGAATAAATGACACTTTACTATATATTCACATAGAAAACAGCTGTTTTACACTGATATAATATGACACTGTTTTACTGTATTTATCATCTAATAAATTCAGCTTTAATCACAGGAATAAATGACACTTTACTATATATTCACGTAGAAAACAGCTGTTTTACACTGATATAATATTACACTGTTTTACTGTATTTATCCTCTAATAAATTCAGCTTTAATCACAGGAATAAATGACACTTTACTATATATTCACGTAGAAAACTGCTGTTTTACATTGATATAACATTTCACAATGTTGCTGTTTTTACTGCATTTTTTTATCAAATAAATGCAGCCTTGGTGGGAAGACTTTTTGAAAATCATTTAAAAATCCTATTTATTCCAATCTTTTGACAGCAAGTGTAGAGATGTAAAGAACTCTTAAATATAAAATCTCTCTCTGTACTGTTCTCCGTATACGTCCTTTGTATACTTTAACAGCAAGTTAAACTCTCCCTCATTAACTCCACAGACACGGAATGTCCTTTTTGGTATTTTAATAAGGGTAGGGTAAAACTACAAATAAGAAGAAAACAAAATGAATTTACATAAGCATATACATGTGTATATATATATAACAATACTTCTTACTAACATTAACATAAATGAACTGAACATATCAATAGCTCTATATGATCTACATTTTATATAGATGCACTCTAACAACACAGGTTACAAATACTTCCAATAATCAAATATAATTAATGGTATTATGAATAATAACAATAAAACGTACCAACGAAGCTACCAAAGGCCATGGATGAATGCAGATGGAGGTGATGTACTATTCGTGACTCATGAATACAGCAACCTCATGGAAGACACTAATTTCCTGGTTAGTCAACTGATCATGCACATGATAATGACAACATTGTACTACATTATCCATAAATTATACATTAAAAACCAGTAGAGGGAGACAAACTGTCAACTAAACTAATTAACTTTAACTTTAATTATTACTGTAACAGAACACTCTCTCTCTCTCTCATATTGATATGAACAGAAGTGCCCAGCATGCAGGACCCGACAGGTCATGATAACACTATTCAGGGCTTCCTGCCATACGTCGTTGAGGATTCCTCACCAGGTTTGTTTATGAAACAGTTGCCATCTTTCCTTCCATGCAGAACAAACTTTACTCTCTTGGGCAAAAATGCTCTTGAGAAAAGCTTTAAACTTTCACTTAAGTGTCAAAACATTCTTTTAAAAGTAGGACTTAAGAATAAGAATCCTATTCGTTTAAGAATAGAAGCTATATAAAGAAACTAAATGCAACTTTTAACAAAGTCTAAGACTGACTCTTAGGTGCTAACTGAGGTGAACTATGGACTACATTGATGTCAACCGAAAACAGAAACCCAAACTTGCATATTATTGGGTTGGACATTAGGCTTATCATGATTATACAAAGTATAAATTTCTTCTGTCGATTTGACAGATCTGATCAAATTGGTTTAGAGTCCTGGAATGAAGTGATTAAAAGTGACCCATACATTTTTATCAGGAGCTTTCTGTTTTTATGAAAAAGCTCTTTGTCTGCAGGAAACATTTAATAAGGTACTTGTTATTTTTTTATTGTCTAACACAACAGAAACTCCTCAAAACAATGCAGTCCACAATCCTCATGGCACAACTCTCACCCCTCACTGTAGCCAGACTCAGTATGGCTGCTGTCCTGATGGAAGTAGCCCAGCCAGTGGACCACAGCGCCAAGGCTGTCCGCGGGACCAAGGCCTAGCGTCCTGCACATGGAGCAGGTACACTTGGACTTGGATTAGTCAATTATAGACACTAATTGAGATGCATTTAAATGTCTAAAACAAAAAAAGTCTGCTAATTTCTCAATATACAGTAAAACCTTGAGATACAAGCAGCCCAATATACGAGTATTCTGAGATACGAGCAAGCCTTTGAAATAGGAGTAAATATTTGAGATACGAGCAGCGATGCTAGAGGTTGTCGAGCACTCGGAGCTCACGCCGCCTCACTCGTTCACTTCACGTGTGTTCGTTGACTTCCCTAAGCATCTCCCGCGAGTCTTCCTGTGGTGTGTTTTATATACATTTATGGGGTAATTGCATATGATCTCCACTAGAGGGCCACCTTATTTTTACAGCGGGGGTGAGGAGTGATTTACCAGAATTAAGCTGAGATCAGCACGGGTTATGTGTGTTCAATAATATACTATTTATACTATATAATTGTGTGTGTGTGTGTGTGTGTGTGTGTGTGTGTGTGTGTGTGTGTCTCTATAGCAATTAAAAACATGTTTTTCCATTGTTATTAGCACTAATAAGGGATTTTTTTTTAGAGGGCCGGAACAGATTTTTTTTTTTCTGTTATTTCTTATGGGAAAAAATTATTTGAGATACGCGCTCAGTCCTGGAACGGATTATGCTTGTATCTTAAGGTACTACTGTAGTCCCAATCTTAACAATATTTGCTGTACAATGTGTATTGTCCTCCGTGGCATAATGTGACTAGTGCCTTACAACATGTGAACACTTCTCTCAGGTACGGCTGTTGTCATGATGGTGTGACCATTGCCCAAGGCCCCAACAAGGAGGGCTGTCCAGATTCCTGGCCACATTGGTTTCCAGCAGTGAGTGCTCCATTTGCTGATATCAAATTGGCCATATCCCTATCATATCCCTGTCCCATATCCTTTTCCATTTTATTTTCATTAAGCAATTGTACTAAGAAGCTCCTTTAGTTTTCATTACAATAAGTCTTCATTACCCCAGACAACAGTAAGGTGGATCCATACCTATTTTCCCCAACATCTCTCTCTCATTGATTGGCAATTACTGACTGTTAAATGTGCTCGCAAGACAGGAGGCTTTGAAAAACGACAACAGACACCTTCAAGACAAAACTCATGGGTTGGACTCTACGGAGGGAGAGTGGGAACCTGAACAACGGACTGAGGACCTTGACAATACGAGCCCAGTGAACCATCATGCCAGCTTCTGAGATTATTAGCAGGTCTGCTAAGATTGTTCACTTTCCCCACCAGCGAGGAGCCAATGCATTTGCACTCGGCTCCAAAGTCTACAAGGACAGAGCAGTTGTGGCATAATTGCCCCACTTTAGGAAGTTAGGAAAGAACGTTTTAATTTGATGATCAGAGTTATCTCCTGGTCTTGGGCTCTAATAGGATCACTATTACAAGTAAATGAGAAGGACCCCTTTTCCCCAAAAGGGCCCGTGATAGGCAAGTATAACAACACAAAGCCAGCCATCCTGATGGAAAAATGTTCCAGATAAGGACTGGATGTTCAACTTTAAGTTTACCTTAAGTCCCATTTGAAAACAACTGAACAAGCTAATCAAGGCAGGCGATCCATCAGAAGCTGGATTGGAAACCCCTGTTCCAGATTCATGGGTGTAAACCATCCCCAGAATATCCTCTGCAGGCCCATTCAGGACGTAGTCCCGATGAGCTGCCAAATCCCACCCTCAGGAAGTCATCAGGGTGTAAATTCAGTGGAGGGATGCAGAACTGGACTCTCCCTCTTTAGGAATGAAAGTAGACAATATGCCACTGAACTACTGAGATCATGCCCCTAGAGAACACTTTGGAGGCAGTGCAACCAGGGAAGCCCACATGGCCCATAAGTAGATAGAGTGTGATGACATACGTTTTGGTAGAGAAGTTGGCTGGCAGAAAGTGGCTTTAAAGAAAGCAAGCAGCTTGACTGTTCGTCTAACTGATCAACCTGGGGCACCATGTGTTCAGGGCAGGTCAACCAAAAAAACCTTCCACTTAAGATAGTCTCAAAGATGTTCACACTACATTATTTTTGACCCTTCAGTTTACTTCCTAGTTGAGTTCCTCAAGGTCTTGCCCTCCCAAGTGTTCAGCTGCACACCGATTACATCACATTACCGATTACCGCTCATTGTATTTTGGATTTTTCATAGTAATAAAAATAATTTGGTTCAGTTAGAGGGCAGTCACTACAATTTATAATTATATGCATGAACCGAACGAGAGTTCACAGATTAGAAGCAAGAGTCAGATTTCATTTATCACGTGACAAGAGTGAGGTGAGCGGACTCGTTTTGTTCTGTTTATTCTAACCGAGTTGTCATTGTACTGTTTTGTTGTTGTGTTTTTCATTAAGAAGAAGAATGAACCCACCATTAAACGAATTGCTGCCAACAGGTATTAAGCAATTTAAAAGCAAGGTAGAAAAGAGGGAAAAACTTTACCGGTGGGACACACATCTCTATTGTTTAGTACGTTTTTTAAAATATTTTTAGTAGTTTTTAGATCATATTCGACTTTTTCTGTAGCATTTACTACATTCTCAATTGAATTCAAATGGTTTGCACATTTTATCATCACGTCACATTAGGAACAGCCATGGGCAAATGAAAGTATAGAGGTGCCAGTACTGCGTACCAGTGTGTTTCACTTTGAGCTCTGGTCCTATATCAGTTTTTCAGCATCGTCACTTCTAACTATTCCTATCCCAACATGGAATGGAAGGAGTACTTTGGATTTGGGCCAAAATCCAAGCTCGGAGCCCTTCCCTCCGATAGCCCCCCAAATACCAAATACACGTAACCTTTACTCTATCTGATTATATGTGTCGGGGAACTCCTGAATTGGATTTTGTTTTTTGGGATTTAACGGGTTACTTTTTACCGAGCTGCATTTATTGCTTTATGAAATGCTGTTTGCATTTGTACACAGTACACCCTCTGAAAGTTATTCCCTAATGTCTTGCTCTGTCTTTGTCTTTCTGTTTTTTCTTCTTTGTGTCTTGTATTTTATCTACAAAGTCAGATACCATACCATCTGCACCCACAGACTGCCAGACAAGCACCTACGGCTGCTGCTATGATGGTGTGACGGCAGCTGGTGGTATTCATGGAGAGGGGTGCCCGAACCCCCCCACCAATAGTAAGTCACAGTACACAAAGTACACAAAGTGATCGTCTCCTTTTCCAATACTTTTCAAATGTTAATTCATTGTTTTATTTTCAAATTTAGTTCTCCTTGTTGAAGTATAATGTTTCACATTGTGAAAATTGATTTTGATTAATGCATTAATGGACACATTAAGTGATGTTTGTCTTATATACTGCTTCAAAATGATAGTGGAGTAACGGATAATGGATTGTATTGATGAATATTCCTGTGTGAATACTGTTATAGTTTATGTCTATGTCTGTGTTGTAGTCATAGGCGTAATTTGCAGGTGGGACATTGATATTGTCCCCACCACTTTTTAAACATCTCATGGCACGGATGAACCTAATACAAAGGAACATCTAATACAAAGGAATACAAAGGAACATCTCCAGTTAACTTTAGCAGAGTATTAATTTTGTTTGCTTATGTTAAAGAACGTGTTTTTGAAATCATGATGAATGTTTGTTGCCTCTGTTATCAGTGACAGAAGGCAGTTGAGCTCTCAAATGCACACAAATTTGTCCCTGCTCTTAACATGCAAACAGTGACAAAACCCCCGAAACCTCTGGCACGCTTACCAAAAGTTCTACCACCTGACTTTTAGGACAGGAAATCGATGTATTTTTTCAGTCTTGTAAAGACTCTCGGAACTAATAACATATTGGATTGCGAAAGATTTAAGAATTAAACTCTCACATTAAACAAGTTCTGAGTCAACTAAATAACAAAATGATTATTGTCATATTGCATTTTTTCTCTCACCCCTCTGCCGCTCAGCACAGCGTTCTCAGTCTTGTGACCTTCCCCAAACGGTTGGGCCATGTGATCAGTGGACGTCCCGTTACTTCTATGACCGTTCTGCCTCACGTTGCGTGCACTTCTGGTATGGTGGCTGCCATGGCAATGGCAACAACTTCGCCTCGGAGGAGGAATGCCAGAAGACGTGCCTGAGATCAGAACTAAGCCAGCGGGACCAGGCGCACATCTTGCAGCATGTTGGACTTGGCTTCCCTGCACGTGTCCATCTCAGCTCCAGTGGTGCAGCCCGCGCACACCAGGCTCACCAGCTGGCCCCCAGTGCCAAGCAGAGCAGCCCTGCTGCCAGGTAAGATTACCCAACTCGCCCTGGATCGCTCTACTCCTCTCCCAGACCCAATCCTGAGTCCCTGCAAGTTCTCTTTTGCTGTCTTCCCTTCCCACGCCGCTGAAGACCCGAGAGAGGAGCCCGCAGGACATGCGCGGAGACTTATATAGGCGTGTTTAATATGCTTTTTACATATAGTCTAGTGATTCCTGACCAATGCTTCACTAACAGAGTTCTGCATATGTACACACAGGATCCAAAATTAACTTTTTGCTTCCAACGGTGAGGGAAAATGTCATAAATATTGCTGATGTCCATGTGCATGACCAGACTTCTGCCCTCAAACGCACCATCATATTCAAGCTGAATTGAGTAAAAGGTTTTGCTGGCCTAATGTGAGGAATATTCCATATATGCGGCATCATTTGGAGTAATGGAGAAAAATAAATCCTAGATAAACGTTTGACAATAAAATTCCAATGTTTGTATGTCTTTGATTACAATCGCTCGCAATCAGCAGTTCTTATACTATCGTCTCTCAACTCAACTTAAACTAGGTGTGAAGTTACTGGCCAAATAGCAAGTTTTTGTTACTCAACAGAGTTAATTCTGGTCCCTGTGTACACACTCATAACACATGATCTAAAACACATTTGTCTGGCAATTCTAATTAATGCGATTTGATGTATTATGACTTGCCTCACGCTTCTTAATCATGCTAATCTAATCAACATGCACTCTCACACTCACCTGTAGAAGTCGACCGCCCAACTGTGACGTGTTGGATATTGCTGTGCTTTTGGGACTGGCTTATTTGCCCTGACGCAGACTGTTAACCTCTTTCTCTGTTGCTTTTAGTTGGTTTGATTTGACCTCCCCTTCCCATCCCCAGGTCTCTGTGAGGTTCATGATTTCTTTACAGTGTGACTAATAAAATCTGCTGTGAGGTCCCAGTCATCCCTCTGTGTTTCTCTCCCAAGTCCTGCCCTTACAATGTAGCTGTCGGATAACACAAGTACACTGTAAATATGTGAAACATAATGTTGTAGACTAGAACACCTCACCTTTAAGGCCCTGATATACTCATGGTGAAGCTGTTTTTCATTCTTTGCTTAAGGGAAAAAGAGAGACTTGAAATACCTGCTGTTTGACAAACAGACAAACACCAAATGACAGTGGGGAGAAAACTGCAGTTAAGAAAGCATCTCATCATAGCGATATGAAAAATCAGTGTTGTTTTGAATCAGTGTTACAGCAGTTTCTAAATTAAAGCGGCTCTCCAGTGTGTTCATGTTTTATCTCACGAGGAAGAAATGAACCGGAGATGATTTCATGTCAAAGAAGGCAGGACACAAGAGCCTATTATGTAAAAAAGGTGTTAACTTTTCCATAAAGTTCACACTGCAGGCTGTTTTGAATTACAGTAACTCCAAACCTTTTTTTCATGTCACGTCAATTTGTTCTTCGATTTCGCTCAAAGTATATTGGGGTCTTTTATGCTTGCTGTTTTTTAACAAAGTGTTCGTCGATCAACGTCCTTGTTGGTCCTGGAACAAAATTCAAGCGTTGGGATTTAGGGCCTGTTCGACATGCTCATCAACCAAATAATTCTCTCTGAATGTTCCAGGGTAAACAATACATGTTGAACTTTTGACTGCATCTATTGATTTCTTCATCCTAATACTAACACCAATCCCTGAATATAATAAAACATCAAGTGAATTAAAGTACATTTCTTCCATGGTCATATAGTCATGTTTACATACCCTGAAGAGCACTGTCGGAAAGCAACACAACTGCTTTTCTGAAGGCTGTTGGTGAAGTGGTCAGATGGTTCAGTCAGTGCCGTTGAGGAAGTCATTTTGTGGTTCCTGACCTTATTATCTGTGGCCGTTTTGACCATCTAAAGTTTTTTGTATTGTTTTTTTTTCTTTCTTAACATAGAACAATAAGCAATATAAATGAAACAAGGCACAAAGACGCAATATTGGACTTAAAGTTTGGTCACTTCACTTCTTCACTTTCTTTCCACTTCTCTCTGAATAAGGACAGAAGTTTTAGGCACTGTTTACACGACGGTTTTCAACAAAAATATGGCCGTTCATTGACACAGAAACAGCATTTTGGGGGCCTGAAGGCACAAACTTTTGAAATCAGGTTTTTGAAAACAATGCTGTTATCTGTGTAAACCACAACAGCGCGAATTAGTGAAAACAGTGACTTCATGTGTATGTGTTCGGTCTGTAGAGTTTCCTTTTTAGAACACAGCTTTTTTTAGTGTGACAACTCTGTGTTGTGTGTGAACAGAGGTGGTTTGCACCACTTTGTAAAAGAAGCAAAGGGAACCATTATTCCCATTTGTTTTTGTCTTTTACATCTTTGTTGTGTTAACGTAACCTTAATTATCGACACTATTTGAGAATTTACATTAGAGTGATTTTTGTATGCAAATCCAGACAGTAGCATCACCATGGCTCACCCAATGGGTTCTGTATGAATAGGTTAGAAACGGGTTCTCCAGCCTTTTCCTGTGTTCTCCTTTGATTGAATGCTGGGTTGGTGTCGGGCTCCTGTATTCCAGCTGTCGCCCGGTCAAGGCTGATCTTTATGCTTGCTGTGGCGACTGCAGCACATGCTTTGCTGTTCCCAATAGTACAGCATAAAGTCAACTGTGTTGTCTTCTTCCTCCATTCTCTTTCTTTCTCTCTGCACGTCTGTCTGTCTTTACCCCCATCCCTTCTGCCTCTGTTCCCTCCATTCTTTGTTTCTGTACCTGTGTCTATTTCCTCTTGCTGTCTGAACTCCTTTGCTTCAGCTGGACAGCTGTAGGTGTGAGTATAGACAAGTCGGATCCCTCCATGGTGGAGGGGCTGGTCGGTCAGCGGGTGGTGTTGCCCTGCAGGGTGACCCCTCGGCCCTCCTCCACTGTGGTTGTGGAGTGGAGACGCGACGGAGTCCCCGTTGACCCCGCCAGGTGAGTACCTGCAGCATTTTACATCCTTCTACACTCCTAGAAGAAAACGGTCTATATGGAACCATAAAGAGTTCATCACAGGATTATTTGCATTTTTATTTTATGAATTAAGCAGCTTGTAAACACTTTATCACTCAAAATAATGCCAAGGTCATGGGTTCGATTCTCCAGGGAATCTGATTAGATCTCAAGAACTGATTAGAATGTCAATGTGTTTCTTGAATGCAATGCAAGTCGCTTTGGATAAAAGTGTCTGCCAAATGCAGAAATCTAAACGATAGTATTATGCAATCATTTAGGATGTTTCTGTTTAAGTAGAACTATTTTGGGCATAAAATTGAGTCAAGAACCGCAGCGTTCTATACAAAATTCTAGTGAAGCTTTTTCTAAGAGTGAATACTTTTGTATGCATGATAGGAATGACATATACAGTGCTGGTTACATTTATACATTTACGTTTATGCATTTGGCAGACGCTTTTATCCAAAGTGACTTCATTGCATTCAAAGAACACTTTCCCTGGGAATCAAACCCATGACCGTTGACATTGCAAGTGCCACACTCTACTTTCTGAGCTAGAGGAACACTAGAAACTGAGTTAGTTAGTAACTGATTACATGTAATATGTATTATATAATCAGATTCCATAAATTAAGTACTTGTAATTTGATTATATTAAGTTTTAAAATACACTTTTTGTACTGATTACATGATTACATGTCATGATGTAGAAATACTATGTCTTAATCATATCCATTGAAAAGTCTGGATTTCTAATCCACACAATTTTCACACAAACCTGTAGCTTGATTAAAACTGTGCATGCAGGGTTTTTTTCACTTCACTCACTGAAATATTCCTTAATGTGTCTATAGCCAAGTCAGAATTTTTATTCATAATTTACACAAAGAAAAATGCTGGCAAACCACAGCTCCATAAATAGAAACATTATTTATTGCATTTTCTCACAACGAGAGAAATATGACTCTTCATCAGACAATAAAACCATTTACATCACATGACTTCAACAAACATACAATATTCATATAGAACCATAATATTAATGTAGATTCATAATAATGTCAGTAGAAAAAGAGCAAAAGCAAACAGCTAAACTAGATAGATAATAAAAACATCAAATAACTAAACCAATAACCATATCTTAACAATGAACATTACTGCAGAACATAGCTATAGATCTGTGGTGTGCCAACTTTTCATTTTTGTGATTGGTGTGTGCGCGTGCGTGCATGGTGTGTGTGTGTGTGTGAGAGAGAGAGAGAGTGTGAGTGTGGTTGATCACCCTCATTGAGCTTTTTGTCTGCTGTATGTGAGCACGTTTTGTCTAACTCTTGTTGATGATGCAGGCATCAGCTGCAGTCGGACGGCTCTCTGCTGGCGGGTCCCATCACACTGCAGGACTCTGGATGGTTTCTGTGTGTGGCCACAAGAGCCCGTGAGAGAGATCACCGCTACATTAATCTCTCTGTCTCAGGTTAGCTCTGCCCTGTCAGTTTATTTACTCACTACTCATCTATACTTTATCCATTGCTTGCAACCATCTCTATTACCATCGACTGCATTCAGGGATAATGATTTAAACCTTGATCTAGTAAACATTAATGGTGAGAGTGGTTGCTTTTTCTAAGCTTTGTTCGTACTGAGAAGTATTTTGACTTGGGTCAGTAAGACCCACCCAGTACAACAATACAATAGATTACTTTCACTCCCAAATACAGGAACATCCCAGAATGGTGCAAGAACATCAGAGGTGGATTCTTCACAATCATACACATCACCTTCATCTTCCAGGTACAGGACGTCAGTCGTGAAGTGTGCAGCACAAACTCTCACTCATGCTTGCATTACTCCTCATGACACTTGTTTGGGGGGGTTTCCAGGTTCAGCATTGATTATTCATCACTGGTTGAGGCTCGAGCAGGACAGACGGCCAAACTGCAGTGCGCAGTCCTGCCCGTGTCAGCCATGCACGCGGTCACCGTTCACTGGAGCAGAGCTGGACAGCCACTCACCTCACTCCGGTACCGGAAACCCTTTCAGAGCAGCTCTAAATGCACCGGTTCACAGTCCGTTCCAGTAGATGCCACTGCCATTCATTAGCCTGAAAAGACAAATTATGCTTTTTTAAATTAAATTAGGCCTATTACAAATACATTTTCATGTAATTGATAAACTATAAGAGTTTTTGTTAATACTCTGAATTGACTGCAATTTTGTTGCAATTTTTGTTTTTCATTATGTCTTAGTTTACTTGGTTTTAATTACTTCGTTATCAACTTTTAAACAAAAATGGGAAAATGTTGTCTTTGAAACTTATAAAAACTATATTTTATTTCAAGAAATAAGTGTTTTCTAATGGTTCTAGTTTTAGTTAACGGTAATAACCCTGATTATTTGTGGTTTTGGAGGAAATGCTGTTATCAACATTTTTCATTGCAGTGCATTCTGTGATCATTTATATTTCTGTAATTGAATGCTGTGTAACGCAGGCATTCTCAGCACTCTGATGGCACGCTGATGATTAACCAGCTGACGTCAGAAGATGCAGGCGTTTATACCTGCACAGTCACAGACGCCCAGAAGTTTGAGGAACGTCATATCCAGCTCAGGGTCTTTGGTGTGTTCAGCTTTCTACATTTTTCTGTATTTGAATATTATGAAACATATTAGAGCTCAGTGATTTGGGAAAAACATTTAATTCCAAAAACAAAATCAGGTTTGTTGTGCTCGGGGGCGACTCTGAATATTCATTAGGCATATAAACAAAGGTTATCTCACTGTCGATGTCTAGATTGGCAGTATACATGTAATGTTTTTAATGCTATTACTTTTTAACTACATTTTTGCAGTAAAATTAACTTTAAAGAAGATCTATATTTCTTACTTTCATTCATGGAGATAACATGGAACATGTGCCATGCTTTAGTGGAGGATTTCTGACACCTGCTGTACAACAAACACTTTTAACATGAAAATAACATGACATTTCCACAATAACCAGTAGATGCTGTAGAGACTCAGACTCATTGGCTCATGTGTGATTTCCACTCTCTTTTATGCTTCTTTTCATGTCTTTTGCTTTTGTATTTATTATAAAATGAATATTTTAACAATTGTATTACACTAAAGTAAGTCACAAAGTTTAATATCATTTAGATGAAAGGTATTTTATAACAAATAAATAAACCCAGATTTGACAGTGGATGTGAAACTGTCTTAAATTGCTCCCGCTTCATATTGTGTAAAACTAAGGGTTCCCAATATACTGTACAGAATTAACAAAGCAAAGAAACTTGCATCGTGCAGCCCTTTAACATACTCTCAGTTTCCAGTGTCTGCAGTATGATTGTAATGTTTTCCTGTTTGTTTAGGGGATCTCAGGATCACCGAAGCCCCCACAGACGTGGATGTGCCGCAGGGCAGCACTGCTCAACTACCCTGTGCAGTAACAGGAGAAAATGTGAAGGTTGGCTGGTCGAGGTCAGTTCAGAGAACATGGTTTGTCTTTAAGTGTGAGTGCTAGTGCATCTAACATGACAGCGGCTTGTCTCTCTGGACAGGAATGGTGTGCCAGTGCGTCCGGACGGCCTTCGTGTGCATGTGTCGGCAGAGGGGACGCTCACACTGAATAACGTCCAGTCAATGGATGAGGGGACGTACACCTGCAATGCTTACGCTGGGACGTACTCGGTCAGTGCAGCGGCTGAAGTGCGACTGGCCAAATCCCCTCAACAAGGTCTGTGAAGTGAAGAGGAGGAGAGATGACAAAGAAAGCCATAATAAACAGTTGTTATGTGAACATCCTGATTCGGGGCTGCCGAGAGCTGTGCTTATATGTACAGTATACTGTATATGTGATGCGTGCTTTCCTCTCAATAACCAAATCAACACAAGAAAAGGAGAAAACAGGTAAAAACGCTGCAATAAACGCTGCAGTTTTCCACGCTCATATCGGGATAGTTTATAAAATAAACTATAAAGATACCAATATGACTCAATCAAAATCAAGCCAAAACGAAGTTCGTTTCCGTTTCGTTTCGTGGCGATGACGGAATAGGTGTGTGTGACTCTGAGGCATGCAAATCATCGGTTCATTTCCTCTGTTCAGTCGGTTGAGGTCAGACGCGAGTCAAAACATGAACACTGGAGAGCCGCTTTATAGTCCAAATTGAAGCTGTGATTCTAATTCAAAAAGACACTGACATTTCATGTCAAGTCAAGTCAAGTCACCTTTATTTATATAGCGCTTTTTACAATGTAGATTGTTTCAAAGCAGCTTTACAGGAAAACAATATAAACAAAGTTTGTTTGGCTGAACAGAAGCCCCAAAAGAGCAGGTGAATCAATACAATTGATGAATTTTAAGTGTTAAGTTTCCCCAACTGAGCAAGCCATAGGCGACAGCGGCAAGGAACCAAAACTCCAGCAGGAGACAGAATGAATGAAGAACGGAATGGAGAAAAAACCTTGGGAGAAACCAGGCTCACATTTTGTGTAAAAAAATCGTTTCTCTCTAGTAATTTGGCATATAGTCTTAGAACTGAACCTTGACTAACTGGGGCCCAGGTCAGGAAGCAGACAAACTGGTTAAATCGACTATCTGCCAGCTATCAAGTCAAGTCACATTTATTTATTTAACGCTTTTTACAATACAGATTGTTTCAAAGCAGCTTTACAGTGGTCACAGGAAAAACAATATAAACAAAGTTTGTTTGGCTGAACAGAAGCCCCAAAAGAGCAGGTGAATCAATACAATTGATGAATTTTAAGTGTTAAGTTTCCCCAACTGAGCAAGCCATAGGCGACAGCGGCAAGGAACCAAAACTCCGGCAGGTGACGTAACGAATGAAGAATAGAATGGAGAAAAAACCTTGGGAGAAACCAGGCTCAGTCGGGGGACCAGTTCTCCTCTGGCCAACAGCCAAACCGTGCATGATTATTATACAACAATTCAAGTCCAATATGAAGTCCAATTTGGTCCGGTTAGAGATGGGTTCATGTATAATATTGTAACGTTTCTGCTCTAATTTACAATATTATACATTAAATGTCACCTCACACACATTCCGTCATCGCCACGGTCTGATTCAAACGAACTTTGTTTTGGCTTGATTTTGATTGAATCATATTGATATCTCTATGATCAGGGGCCTCATGCATAAAACTTTCCGTAGATTTCATCCTAAAAGTGTGCGTATGCACAAACGTTTTCAGATTTATAACCATGCGTACGCCAGAATCTGCGCAAAATTCCCTTTATAAACCCCAGTCAGCGGAACATTGTGCAACTCCAGGCCGTCTTCTCCCAGAAATAACCAGCTTTACTGTGCATCTGCACCCTCATTCCCATCCACGTGATGCCGTTTAATGATACAAGACATTAAGGAAATAAGAGATACGATCTATGTGTCGTTCAGTATCCTTGCCTTGTTTTAGAATAAATAAATCAAAATACTATGTAAATACTCATCTGAATAAATAAGCCCATCACTGACAAAACATTTAAAAAATAAAACCTGCATATCTGACGCTTTCCATCAAATAGAATAGTTTTTTTCATAATATTGGCAAGACCGCGAGTCCTGACCCTGACACTTACCCTAAATCAGTGCTTCTCAATTATTTTCTGTCACGCCCCCCTAGGAAGAGGTAAAAATGGATCATAAAATAGGAAAATATCAGGAAAATAACAATAATCAGGAAAATAACTGGAGACACAGTTGCTGGATAGGAGTCAGGTAGTCAGTGACGAGACCGGACGAGGAGTGCACAGTGAGGGCTGGTGATAAAGGGGTTGCTGATGCGAGACAGGTGCAGGTAATCAGTATTCAGGTGATGATGATCGTGAGGGAGGAGTGTATGTGTCTGGCGCGAGGGGAGTGGATGGATCTGTGACACCCCTAGGAAGAGGTAAAAATTTTGCGCGCACCCCCCTCCCCCCATTTTGGAACTTTCGCCTCATTGTTTCCATGGCAACGCGTCATACTTGTCAGGTGACATACCGCAGTCACAAAAAGCGCTGTATAATAGATCACGTTTGCTTAGTTTTTTTCTTTTTAATTCAAAATAGTAACTTGTTGAAACCTAAAGAAACCTTATGTGGTTGAAAACACTGTATTGTTGTGATAAATGACAAGCTCTGAGCGCGTCTTTTTTTGGATCAGCGCCAGATATCGCGTGAAAACACGTGTGAATTTAGTGGTTGATCACGTGACACACATGAACGCCGATGTGATCGTACACGTCAAAGTGTGAACACCTGAACTTCATTTCTGCTGCTCTTGTTCAGTGCAAGAAAACCTACTCCCTGGCAAAAAAAAAAGCATGAACCCCAGGGTCACGCACGCCCCACTATTTGAGAACCACTGCACTAAGTCATTCAATCATTGAAGTAAATCATTCTGTTTACTGCATTACTTCACTCACTCCAGTAAACTCGCTGGGTCTAGAGCAGGGGTGGGCAAATCCGGCCCGTTGGGCTTTTTAATCCGGCCCGCCCAACTTGTATTAAACCTCCTTCGTTTTACATTTCCCTGTGATGTCACTCTGTCGCGGCTGCAAGCGGCAGTGGTGCTGAAGCTTTGGTGGAGAGCAGGCGTGTCGCAAACCCCTCTAACCCCTCACGTCAACAACCGTGCATCGCGGTCAACATTCGCGAACCGCTCTCACCTCGGTCCATCTGTCAATTTTAAGAAACCAATGTTGCCCGCGAGACAAATAGTTTGCCCACCCCTGCTCTAGAGTGTCCGTACGATGCACACATTTACCTCGTTTATTTTATAAACTATCCCGATATGAGCGTGGAAAACTGCAGCGTTTATCCGTCAGGCACCAGATGCTTTCTTAACTGCTGTTTTCTCCTTTTTGTGTGTTTATTTGGATATTGACAGGAAAGCACGCAGCACATATACAGTATACTGTACCGAATCAGGCAGCAGCACCTGAACTCCCCTCACCCGATGATCACATGTACTTGTGAATGCATTTGCATTGGTTGCATGTTGTGTCTCACTCTCTCTGTAGATTTCGCCGGGAGTCAGGGCTTGTCTCCAGACTGTGTGGATCAGCCTGAATTGGCGAACTGTAGGCTGATTGTGTACGCGCGACTCTGCTCCAGCCAGTATTACTCCAGCTTCTGCTGCTCCAGCTGTGCCAGATACGCCCGGGACAGAGACAGACCTAGACAAATCCGATAGCTCATGTTCTTCATCTGTCCATTCAGATTCAACATCAGCATCCCTGGCTCAGATCAACACTGACCTCAGATCTGCAGCTGGAGGCAGACACTCTGTATTCAGATCAGAGTTTATTTATATTTGTGTATTTTACAGGACTTCTGTGTCCATTTTATTGTGCACAGTTTTGGTCCCTCTTCAGTTTAGGGTTCAATTCTCACTATGAACTATGATTTTGATTACTGCTTATTATTCGTAAGGTAGTTAAGTTTAGGTATGGGGTCGGATTGAGGGATGTAGATATGATCATGCAGAGTAAAGCATTAATATGTGCTTTATAACTACTTACTAATAACTAATAACAGCCAGAATCATAGTAATATGTATGATAATGAAAAACTATAGTTAATAGTGAGAATTAGACCCTAAACTAAAGTGTTACCTTTTTTTTTTGTCAGTTTGTATTATTAACTGGTCATAAACTCATGGAATAGAAAACACTAGCAGTACACACCACCCTTTCATGTGTTTTAAGTGTGTAGATTGTAGTGATGCACCGAAATGTAGGCAACCTTAATTATTCAGACAAAAATGTGTTTTAAACATGTCAGCTGTGTGGACGCAACATCCGTTTATTGTTTTTTAATCAATCTTCGTTTTGTGGATGATTGCAAGGTGATTTACTAAGGTTTGCGCTAATCAATTTACTGGCAAATTGAAAAAAAAAATCAATTTACGGTACTTTCATTTGAGTGTCATCAGTAGATCCTGAACTTTACACTCCCATCAGCGCTTGCATGGGATTATTATGCTCTCACACTAAGTTTGTAGTAAGCTTTAGTTAGTCTGGCCCTATATTACATATCTTTATATTTTTACTTAACCTGTTATATATTGTTTTTATATGTTTATATTGTAATTAGAGTAGGCTACAGTTGTGCTCAAACGTTTACACACCCCTTGTCGACGCTACAATGTTAGTTATTTCAACAAAATGCAGGTTATATTTTAATACAGTCCTGAATAATATATTTTCCATAAAAGAGGATTACATATAGTCTAAAAGACAAAAAAGTGTCTTAATGCGTTGTGTTTCCTTCTGCAGTATCTCTGAATGTTGGACCCTTTTTTGATAATTGTATTTGAGTCCCTCAATTGTCCTCAGTGTGAAAAGATATAAAAAGATTATGCAAAAGGTTGCAGGAGCTGAGGAATTTTTCTGAAGAACATTGGCCTGTTTAACTGCTCAGGAGAAACATAAGACTCAAGAACAACCGTCACAAAACAAAAAAACAGCTGTGGATCTTCCACAGAGTATTAAGAATCAAGAGGATGTAAACATTTGAACTTCATTTATTTATTATTATTAAATTCAGCTTTTTTTTTTGTCTAGACAGACTATATGTAAACATCCTTTACATAAAATATCTAATTCAGGACAGTACTAAATAAAAATTATGTTGTAGGATCCCTTCTTATCAATGAATTAATTTAACAGATTCTGCAAACTTTCCAAATGTTAACTTTTGAGAATGACTATAGAAAAATAATTATATCATTAAAAAGTTTATGTAAAATCCATCATGACAGATCATAGTGATCCGTCATAGTGTTAATTATAAATAATTTTTTTATAATTAATTGACTAATAAATTAAAGAGATTTTTGGTTTTCAGTAAGGCCTAATTCAGTAAGGCCTAAACGAACTGTTTCTCTGGAGTGTATCAGCATGATCATGCACCAGCACACACAGCCAGACTGCTGACAGATGCTTTGATGAACAAGAGAGGAACATCTGCCCTGCTCTGTCTCCAGATCTGAATATGACTGAACCACTTTGGAGGAACGAGTCAGAAAGCATTTTCATCACAGAGACCTGACCACTGTTCTTCTGCAAGAGGATCGGCTCAAAATCCCTCAGGTCACTGAGAAGGACTCGCATCTGTTTGCTGATGCTGTAAAAGGAGCCTGTACACCATACTGATGAATGATTGTTGGTCTGAAATAAATAGTGGTCTTACTGTGTGAGATGAAACTGTCATTCTTCTCAGAGGTTTGGTCAGCTCTTTGTCAGAACTCTTTTGTGTGTTTCAACAAATTTTGTTCTGCCCTAAAAGTGTCTGGAAACCATAAATCACAGCAACCCTGATCTTGGCTGATGGTCCCAAACATGCACAACTGCTCAACGAAGTGCTTAGAGATCACTAAATGTTCATTTAACATTTATAAATTCCAATAATATTGAAAAATGTGTCAGTCATGATTTAATATATCACTGTCCAAAAATCGACCATTTAAAAATATATTTTAAGATAATAGTATTATATTATTGCAGTTTAACACACAACACTAATTATTTATTATATATTTAGTTATAAGTTTGATATTTAGTTATAAGTTCTATCATACAGATAGAATATTCTCATAACCAATATTATATAACCAAATTTATTCCACGTATACAATTACTTACTTTTTCTAACATGTTTTTACAAAACAATTTGTTTTGTTTATTTTACATGGCAGTGTTGCTATATTAAAATGTAGATTATACGTCTATATAATGCATATTTATATTATATAATGTTATAATAAAACATATTTTTTATGTGCAGATGTTTGCTTTAATATGTAAATAACGACTGACACAGAAATCAATTAACTGACACTATTTGTCAAAATAGTGGGATCCCTAAGTACATTCTGATCTCAAAATTATATCATTTTAATTTTAATTATTTTAGTAGCTTATTTTAATAGGCATATATAGACTACTTGTTTCTGTAAATAAAAAAAAAGGTTTAAAAACAACGGGGGCCTTAAATGAACAACAACAACAACAACAACAAATGAACAACAACAACAACGACTTCTAAGTACTGATAAACTAACAATAAATAAATAATATTAATAATAATAATAAAAACATCGCTTCTCTCGGCTTTTATTTTAAGCGGAAGCTGCGTAAGCGGAAGTTGTCGTTAGCCGCGACTTTCACATGTTAGCATACAGCTAAAGCTAGTAACGTATTCATGACGTCTCTGTCGTAAACAGAAGTGTCGTCGGTTATCAGCATCAATTGGGCTGATTGATATAGGACTGTTATAATCTTGAAGATGATGATGATGGGTGATGGAGGCATGCAGAAGGACTCGCGGCTGATGAAGATCTCCGCGCCGTCGCTGGCTCAGATCAACGCGGAGTATGTGACTCAGGTCAGGTCTGCTCACTGCCATCGCCTCAAACACTGTCGCTGTGTCTCTGCACATCAACTCAATCTGTGGCGTGTCTTTCTCTCCCAAGCTTTCTAACAAATACTGGGCGCCTCATGTCAAGAAGAAGCTACCGTTTGATCCTCAGGTAAGAGAAAAACTGCTCTGAACTTACAGACCCTCTAAATATGGAGCTTGAGTACATCTGTGAATGGACAGAACTGCGCTTATAACTAATACACTCTTGCTTAAAGTTTTTAAAGTCTGGCTTAATCTTAAGTCTGGCTTAAAGTCTATAAAAGACTGGCTTCATCTTAAGTCTGGCTTAAAGTCTATAAAAGACTGGCTTCATCTTAAGTCTGGCTTAAAGTCTATAAAAGACTGGCTTCATCTTAAGTCTGGCTTAAAGTCTATAAAAGACTGGCTTCATCTTAAGTCTGGCTTAAAGTCTATAAAAGACTGGCTTCATCTTAAGTCTGGCTTAAAGTCTATAAAAGACTGGCTTCATCTTAAGTCTGGCTTAAAGTCTATAAAAGACTGGCTTCATCTTAAGTCTGGCTTAAAGTCTATAAAAGACTGGCTTCATCTTAAGTCTGGCTTAAAGTCTATAAAAGACTGGCTTCATCTTAAGTCTGGCTTAAAGTCTATAAAAGACTGGCTTCATCTTAAGTCTGGCTTAAAGTCTATAAAAGTCTGGCTTCATCTTAAGTCTGGCTTAAAGTCTATAAAAGACTGGCTTCATCTTAAGTCTGGCTTAAAGTCTATAAAAGTCTGGCTTCATCTTAAGTCTGGCTTAAAGTCTATAAAAGACTGGCTTCATCTTAAGTCTGGCTTAAAGTCTATAAAGTCTGGATTTAAAGTCTCTAAAGTCTGGCTCTTGATTGCTTTCTGTTTTCAGGTCATTGAAGACATCTATCAGAATGAGATTCTCAAATCAAAGTAAGAATGTTCTTGTACATTTCCTCTAATGTAAAGAAACTTTCTAACGATATGCTGTTACTGTTATAAGTGAAGTGAGAAGTCAAAATTCCCTTGATCTTTTGGCAGATAAGAGGTCATTGTACTATTAAAACATGTACGTTTCAGAACTCAAAAATGTTCTCGTTAGTGAAAAAGCAGCTCATAATTAAGCCGATCTGCCAAAACCTCTTAATGATGTCACGGTGTGGCTAAAACCCGCCTCCGCTGAAGCTCAACGCTTGCTTCTACATCACTTCCTGTTTAGCCCCGCCCACCGATTGATTATCGACAGAGACAAACGCAGGTCCATGCAGAAACTAAATAAGACAATACGCGGTTTCATTGCCTTCCTTCTGAACCAGTGGAGGAGCGTTTCCTCTGACGTCTTTTATAATGACCATTTTAACTGTAAAAAATCATACTAACCATATAAGTGCACCTCAGAATACATTATAAACTAATAAACAATGCAGTTCACGACCCCTTTAAAACGACCGTGGAAGTAACAGTTTATTAAGACCATCTTACAGAAATAGCAGCTGTTGTTGTAAAGCTTGTGTATTCAGTGGAATATCGTTTTAGACAGAATAAATGGTGAAAAACCCTCTAATTGTGACTTTTTAATCTTCTTTTTAAGTCACCATTACCCTTTTATTTTTTATTGCATTGTGGAAACAAGCCTCCATTGCTCTCAGTCGTTGTGCTCTTTATAAAAGCCTTAAAAGCTCGTCTCTTTTCAGATTTGCCATCAGAAAGATCATGCTGCTGGAGTTCAGGTGGGTGGTTGTGTGTGTGTGTGTGTGTGTGTGTGTGTGTGTGTCGCGTGCTGTTGGCTGAAGTCATGGTCTGTTCTGCAGTCAGTATCTGGAGAACTACCTGTGGCTGAACTACACGCCTCAAGCCTCCACCAACGGCTTCCTCATGTCCATCTGCTGCATTGTCAACGAGAAGTTTCGGGAAAACGTTCCTGCTTGGGAGGTTTGTGTTGAGATGATGATGTTGATGCATGTGAATCACTGACACTGAAAAGTCTGTAGACGAATGACATTGAATATGACTGGTCACAGTTTAAATTATTCGGACTCTTTAGATCAGGGGTCTCAAACTCAAATGAGCCGGGGGCCGCAGGAGGCAGAGTTTGGGGGATACAGGGCCGTATCAAGAATTCCACCAAAAAAATATTTTCTCAAACGTTTGCAGAAACAGCGTTCAATATTGACAGTTCTTCAATGGGTTGACTTACTGAAGTTCAAAGTTGAGGAAAAAAGTTTTTTCGAGATAAGTTATGAGAAACTTTCTCATTATTTTGAGATATTAAGTCATTATTATGAAACTTTCTCATTTTTTCCAGATACTAAGTCATTATTATGAGAAACTCTCTCGTTATTTCGAGATATTAAGTCAATATCATGAAAAACTTTCATATTGTTTCGTGGGCCGCATGTTTGAGACCCCTGACTTTGATGACTCATGGTGAGTCTCTTTGCTTCAGTGTTTGTAAGCTGGCTGTCAGTGTATTATAAAGGTAAAAAGCGGATGTTAGTGTAGATATTTAGGTAAATTAAACTATTAATGAAATATGCATTTTCACTGTAAATTTAAGGCCATTTTGTGAAATATGACATGTTCCTTTTGTATTATTTTATTTTTTCTTTTCCTGTATATTTCCCAGATTGTTTTGTGTCTACAGTGCGGCTTCATTAGCTGTGATGTGTGTCGTCTGTCTCTCGTCAGGTCTTTAAGCGCGCGCCCACACACTTCCCTCACTTCTTCAGGCGTGTGATGGAGTCGTGTCTGTCGGGCGAGCAGCTCGGCCTGTCGCTGAAGGAGCAGACGGTGCTTCTGCTCTTCCTCGATCACTGCTTCAACAGTCTGGTGCGTTCTCATGCTCAGCAGCGGTCAATGACTCGCTCATGTGCTTTTGTTGATGTTGTAGGATTTACTACACTGCCTGTTGTTTTTCTCATCACTTGGTGGCGCTGTTGCTGTTCAGGGATTCACATGCATAACCACAGCTTTAGTTCAAGGCTGATTTGATCTATTTTAAGGCAGGGTGTCTCCTGTTCCTTTTGTGTTATTGAACTGTCTAGTGTTTGTATGCTGTGGATAAACACTATAGGTGTGTGTAACAACAGAAATGTCCACCGTAAAGTCCCTGAGATGAATACTGCAAATGTTTGGTTGTGTTTAGCTGATGTGACGTGAGGTTCGGCTGAACAGAACCGATGGTGTTTTTGTGATGTTGCAGGAAGTGGACTTGATCCGTGAGCAGGTGCAGAAGCTGGTCTCTCTGCCCATGTGGATGTGCTTGCTGCCGGTGAATATTTCTGCATCACACACACACACACACACGTGATCTCTGCTTCTGGGACGTCCTACTCTCTCCATCACTCTGTGTGTGTCTTGCATCAGTAGGGATCACATTTTGAACTCCAATGCTTTTAAGAAATGGAGAACTTTTGATTTTATTTCTAATAAGTGCTTTGATCCACTGACGAGTCTCCAGTCTCTCAGATGGAAACTGACTCCAGGGTTTGTGATTGTTTAGACGAGACTGCAGCAGGAACTGAAGAAGGGCCCAAAACTGCAGAAGTTCTGGAACCTCATTAAGAAGAACTATGAGAAGATGGAGCCTCGGGATATGGAGGAGTAAGACCCCCCCCCTCACACCCCGTCAGCACGACGCTCGTCTGAACCATGTCCCGTGTGTCTCATGAACTGTGTTTTCACAGAGTGAAGAAGGAGCGCACCTTCCTCGCGGCTCTCATAAAGAAGTTCCTGCTGGTCCTCATGTCCATCCCTGCATCAGGTGAACCTTTCTATTCAGCATTCCCTTCAGGAGATTAATATCATGTTGGGTTTGGCTTGGGGGTGTTATTAACACTTTTAATAATAATTAAAAAAATTCAACAGTTTTTTTTTTTCAATTTGGTAAAAAGTTACATTTTGATAAAGATGTGTCTCTTGCTCAAGACGGCATTAATTTGATAAAATATACAGTGAAAACAGTAATATTGTTACAATTATTATTGTTATTATTGTTACAATTAATAACTGTTTTCTGCTTTAACACATCTTATATTTGCTTGACCTATTAATATATAAATTCAACAGTTTATCATTTAGAGAGTCTAAAAAAAAATATTACATGTGTTTTGAATATCATATTTGATATATTATGCTTTTATAAAACATGGTGAGAATATGAATATACTTTTTGTTCAGTGAATCAAACGGAGCAAAAACTTGCAATTTGTTACTAATACTGATATTTGTATGGTTAAAAAGTAAGATGCAATTCTCATAATTTCAGTCATTGCTCTAGCTGCTAATAATAAGATATTTAAATGCTACTTTTATGATCAAATCTCTGTATTTTCAAACATATAATGATGATTAAGAGATGCATAAATAAATCTTCTCAAAAGCCTGAAGATCATATTTGATACTCATGATATTTCAATAAATGATGTCTGGATCATCAAGTAAACCGAAGCTGCTTCAGTCCAGTTGAAATATTACTAACAATATGAAAGTTATTGTTGCGTTTGCTTGATAAAATCAGAGATTTGACAGCAGAACGACACGTGAAGCTCGAGCTGAAGCAGGACGTTTCTACAATTACACTAAAAGACTTGCCTAAATTTAAATCGACCTGCCCCTCTCTGTAGAAACAGCACTGACACCGAAAAACCCATTTCATGTATATAGTGCTAGACGTTAAGCTGTGGCAGATTTCTGTTACCCATAAGGCCTCAGTGCTTGGAGTGTCTGTGTTTTCACGGTTCTGTGACGTGACCCAGCTTCAGCTGATGCTCGCCTGCGGCCGCCTCTTCCTGACCTCCTCCCATCATCCACCTGTTCGGCCCGGAGACGGGTCACGCAAGAGGCCAGCGCGTCCTGAGACGCTCGTAATGCTGTCGCTCTCTCTCTCCCCTGCCTGTCTGTGTGAGATGAGCTGCGGCGTCAGTGTTTCATGTGTGTGTTGCTCTAGGCTCCGTCTCCATGGAGAAGGTTCACTACTGTGAGAGATTCATCGAGTTCATGATTGACCTGGAGGTACGTTTTCATGCCAACGTTTGCTCTGCTACTTCAGTTTCGCTCTTTTATGTTTTTGATGTATTAAAGTCGGCATGAAAGGAAAATTCACTATTCATCGAGTGCGTGTTACTTCATTTTAGAAAGAATAGTGACAATAGCTGTACAGGCCAGATTTCATGATATTCAATCAAAATCTCATAACAATTCAATGAAAACTGAGACGCTTTCATCTGGTGTGCAGAACCAATCATGTAGTTTGTTTAAACTCCGCCCCTCAAGGTGTGCCACGCCCACTTCTCAATATCCAATCAACAACAGGTGCATGGAACCAAGCCCCGCCCTAATTGTTATTTTTCCGATAAACACTATTGATAAAGATCTGTCGCTGCTTCCGTTTCATCAGGACTTTAATGCGACTTTATATGTTTGGTGTTTGTAACCTTGCCCGTCTGTGCCAGGCTCTCCTCCCAACCCGGCGCTGGTTCAACACAGTGCTGGATGACGCTCATCTGGTGGTCAACTGCCAGCTGTCTCACCTCACCGACAGGGAGAAGGAGGGTCACCTCTTCTGCCAGGTACAGCACTGACTGCAGGGGAACGTGAGCACCCACCCAAAACCACAACCATCACAGGAATAATCACAGTGTTCACGAACAAAACACTTCACGTATTGAGAAACGCTTTTTTACTCTTCAAAGGCGCCTGACATTCTCACAAGGGCTCACTTAATTCTCACTTAATTTTAAAGTTACGTCAACCATAAATATTAAGAGTTTAAATGAATGATTAGTTACATGTATAATAAATTATATTATTTTCCTAAAAATTATACAATAGGAATGTTTGTATTTTGTTTTATATATATTTACTGTGTTTTAATTTCAATATTTTTACTAAACCTTAAACATGATTTATTTGTTCTTTATAGCTGTATTTATAAGCACAAAAGTCCTACAAACAAGCACAGCAAACCTGAAGAATGTATATTATTATTATTATAATGTTATTGAAATCATAGCCAATGTGGAGAATCAATACTAATGGAGCAGACAATTTTTACAACCGTTATATGAAAAAACAAACTGCTGAAGGCAATCTTTTTTTCTTGTCTTGCAACAATGAACCATTGGAATAAAGAAATGACACATGTAAGAAAACATACTACATGTAAGAAATAACAAAGAATAAAGAAATGCTTGTGCCATAAATTCGCTTGGACGAGAGGGTAAATATTTCATTTAGTTTGTGTTTCAGTGTCGGCATGCTGACTGGAAATAATGATCGTTTTAATTTATCTGGTTATGATCAGGCTGTTTTGATAACATTAAAAATGTGTATTGTTTATGCCAGCCTCAGGTTTGACTTTCTGTTGTTCTTCAGCGCTTTACAGTGCTTGACTGTTGTAATGATTGTGTTGTTGTTGTGTGAAGCTGCTGGACATGTTGAAGTTCTACACTGGCTTTGAGATCAGCGATCAGACGGGAAACGCTCTCACACAGAAAGAGATGACCACGCTGCACTACGACAGGATCACCTCTCTGCAGGTGTGTGGCAGGGGATTTCAGCATGGAAAAGTCTGTGACCAAAATCTCTTCTGTACGAGTCATATTATTTCATGATTCAAGCTTACAGAAAATAAGTAAACTGATTAAGAAAGAGGAAAGAAAACAAACTGCAATAGAACAAAGACACAAATAAAATGGCACTAGAAATACTACATAAATTGTATAATGTAATCAAATGAGCAAAAAAAAAAGTATTTTTTTAAATTAAATGTACACTTGTTCTTATTGAAATTACAAAAGTGACTGAGTCAGGAGCAGTGAGTTCTTTTTTTTCTTCTCTTTTGTTTGGCATTAATAATGTCAGCGAGTAAATTTGGATGCTGTCGCTTTAAGAGCAACTGTACGGATTTATTATACTCGTGCATTTTCTTTCTCAACTATTTACGTTCGCTTAGGATGCGATCGATTGGCCGTTTAATCGATCAGTATTGCCCGTTAATCACATTCTATGACTCTATCATTAGGCACTAAAGTAGGCCGATCTTACCCAGCGATTGCAAATCGACGTCACGCCTCATCGCCGCAGTCGTGTGAAGTTGTCACAAACAGCAATACAATTTCATTAGGTTTTTTTTTTGTAGTTCTGTAATTTCATAAATGCTACACAGTTTACTTATTTTATGTATTGCAAACTGGATATCAACCAGATTGTAGATTATTCACGCCGCCGCTAATGATGTCCGACTTCACCAGTCGGAGATCACTAAAATTAAGATTAAAGAGCTGTGTGAACTCGCAAGTATGATGTCAGGCACTGTAATATGCTCTGGCCCTTTTCCTATGCAGTGTTACTTTAATTTTAGGGATCAAATAGGTTTTGTGGCTCCTGTGAATATTATTCGGTAGTAAAGATTTTGAAGGTTGCAGACCCCTGACCTAGCTGAACGTGCGCTGATATTGTGCGTGTGGAGGCTGGATCAGTGCTTCTCAAACACTGGCTTCATTGTGAGCTCGCTTTTTCCCGACAACGTGGGCAAACTGCTGTTTCTATCTCATCATGACAAGGCTGAGGAAAAAGTTTTAAATGCAGTTGAAACGATTTGATGTCTGTTTAATACTCGTTATGATGGAATCTGTCAGGTGCTTTGAAGGTCTGTGACGGACGTGTTTGTTTTTCAGAGAGCCGCGTTTGCTCATTTCCCTGAGCTCAATGACTTCGCCCTCTCTAATGTGGCCGCCGTGGACACGCGAGAGTCCCTCACCAAACACTTCGGCCATCTCAGGTAAGGGACAGGAGGAGTCTGCGGCACGATTGGCTGAGCTGCTCAGTGTGACGATGTGTTTATAGAGAGAGAGATGCGGCTCATTCATGGCTTTGTCAGAGACTCTAAACTCCTCACAGGGTTCCTGTCAACATGGAAAACTATTGTCAATTATTGCTTTGGTTAAAAAAAACGTATTCTTTGTTTAAAAAAACAATATTGTTAATTAAAACATTAATTCATATAATTATGCATTTAAAAAGATACATTACACATATCTTGCTCAATGTTGTCCACTAAACTATGAAAATAAATGTGTGTATTCAGTGTAGGCTATTCTGCACGATTAATCGATCTTATTCCTAATGATATATTGGAAAGTAAGATCACAGCGAACATTGAGCTCTGCGTTGGCGCTGCCGCTGATCCAGAGACAGCAGTCGTCATGTAAAGATGTGAAACGGTGTTTTCTGTCTTACAAACATTCATATGACCGTTTTAATGAATAAGTTTTGATGGTAAGGATCAAGAGTAAATCTGAAAGTAAAGATCGTATGGATTATTGTTACTGCAGTCGGTAGAGACGAGAGACTTAAAAATGTGTTTGTCATTGAATCATTCGCTCGATAGATTCGTTCAAAACGCTGATTCATCCAGTGATGAAACAATGAAGTGTTTATGATTGAGTCGTTGAGTCATTCATTCAAACTGACGAAAAATGTATTTAATATTTTTGAAATGGGCTCCAGCGATTAACATTTTGCCAGAACCTCTAGTACATTTTTGTTTGTCTATTCAGAATAACTTTAAAGTTGCGCTCTGCATTTTTTTCTACATTCATGTGCAAAGAAGCATCGGCGTAAACGTATTACATTCTGAACTTAAAAACAACTGTAAGTTAAAATCACTCAATTAAAAGTGATAAACCAAAATAAAAGGAGGTGTAATGATTAAAAGCATGAAAAACTAAACAATTTCTGAATTAAATGGTAAAATGTTATTTTGCCTCCGACTAGGCCTGTCACTGTATCAGAGTTTACACAACTCTACTCTCGGCTGACAGAAATCACAATAATGATATATTGCGATTATTTATAGAAAAAATTCGATGTCGAATGACATTGCGTTATAAATATACGTTATCTTTATGAAAATTCACAAAATGGCTTGAAGAACCATTAAACCATTTACCTTGGGCAGGGAAAGAGTTAATAAATCCTGTATGTTCTCAGTTTCATTCTTATCTTGTTTGCATCTTTTCAAATATTTTATAAATCATGACATTAGTGTTGGATGGATGACATCTTATCTAATCAGAAGTGCAAACGGTGTGACAATTTGCTCATTTTATAGATTTAAAAGTCCTGCCAACTCCAATGCTTTGCTTTAGCAAATGACTTTTAAATTGGGAACTGGTTGTTTGCCAGTCATTGATTGAAATGATAAAAACTTTTGTTGAAGTGGTGCACAGTTCTTTATAATGTGTGAATTAACGGTAAGCCTGTCCGTATGTGTCGATTTCCCTCCTCATGTCTCTGTCTGTAGTCCCAATACCCTCCATCGGGTGTCGGCGTACCTGTGTCTCCTTCCCGAGCTTCCCGAGGGAGAGGAAACCTCCTACGAGAAGGAGTTCCTTCTGGAACTGCTGGTAAGCACATCTCAAGACACGACAGAAACAGAGCTTAGTTCAGTTAGGACATTGACGTCTCTTTTATAGACGAGCCTTAGAAAAAACATTGCTGGTGTGAATCTTGAGACATGTTTAAAGTCGATTTCAGCTGTAACGGCTCAAACGTGTGTTGTAGATTGCGCTTAAGCCTCGTCTGTGAAAACAGGGCAGAGTGTTTAAGTTGTTCATTTTCAAGGCTGTCCCAGGATGCATTGCAACAAGCTCAGAGAAAAATTGGGAGAATTGTAGATAGCAAAGTTATACAGAATAGATCCGTCTAATTGAAATTTACACTGCATCTGACTGAAGAGTCAGCAGCTTTCATGCACGTCTTTCAGAATAAAGTCTTCAGAAAAGCTACGATTAACTACACAATCCTCAACCCTCTCAAAAATGTTCTTGCCAGCCACTGCTTTTACAGCATTTCTTCATCAATCAATCAATCAATCAAATTTATTTATATAGCGCCTTAAAACAGCCAAAAGGTGCACAAGGCGCTTTCCAAAAGAACAAAAACAAACATCAAACGACAACATAAAGAAAAGAAAAGAAAACAAATTAAAGAAATGAAACCAGAATCAAGTCCAATGCTATGTGTTAAAAACTTGATTGAAAAAGTGGGTTTTCAGGTGTGCTTTGAAAACACTCAGCACCGTGATGCTTCGGAGGTGCACAGGGAGAGCATTCCACAACTTTGGTCCCTGAACACTAAATGACCGGCCTCCAAACTTTTTATATCTGTATGATGGAATCACCAGAGAAATGTGATCAGAGGAGCGGAGTGTTCTGGCTGGCTGATAGACTTTTACTAAGTCAGTGAGGTATACTGGAGCCAAGCCATGAATGGCCTTGAACACAAACAACAGGACTTTATACTCACCCTAAACTGCACTGGGAGCCAGTGAAGCGAGCGGAGGACAGGGGTGATGTGAGACCTTTTCGATGTGTTTGAGAGGAGACGTGCGGCAGCGTTTTGCACCAGTTGAAGGCGACTGATGAGTGATGTATTAACTCCACTGTAGAGGGCATTACAGTAGTCGATCCTCGAACTGATGAATGCATGAATTGCTTTTTCAAGGTCGGCTCTTGACAAAAAATATTTGACCTTACTAAGAAGTCTTAACTGGTAAAAACTCGCCTTCACTACTGCACCAATCTGTTTATCAAATCTGTTCATCTCTATCAGATTTCGTTTTGAATATTCTGAATTGTTTTGAGTTTTGTATTGAATTCAATTCAATATTTAGAATTGTTTGTTCATGTTAGTTCACAGTGCAACTACTATTAACAAATACAAATTCTGATTTTGATCATGTAAAAATGTACTTTCATTTGCAAAAACGGGAACATCTGTACAAATTGTTGCAACCTAATTTTTATAGGCTAAAATTTTAACTCTACTCTTAAAAAAAGAAAGTAATTACTTGGTTTCTTTTGTTTAGTCTTAAAACATTTAGTATAAATAAAAATGTTCAAACTGCTATAGCTTAACAAACATTATTGTAATTAGATTTCATTACTCCTATAACATGTCTATGTTAACAATAATATAAATTTTGATATGAATATCACATTTCTGCCATAGTACAGTAAGTGTTTCTGGAGAATGCTGGTGACTTGTGGATTGGAAACCCTGTTTTCCTCATTGACGGTGTCGGCTCACTAGTTTAGAGCAGAGATGCAGTGTCGTGGGACAAAGTTGTTTAAAGGGTTTTGGTCAAAATGACTGGAGCTGCTAATTTAGATTGTGATTGCGGATTAGGTTTTATTTGCTAGCAAGTTCCATTAGTATTTGACTGCTTTGATTTTCACTCTTAGGTTTTTTTTACGACATCTATTGGGTGTTTTAGATGTTTCGGATCCATTGGTGGTCCTGCTTCGGCGTGTTTTAATTACTCGCTCCAAATCTCATCAAGGACTTGAGCATTTCCTCATTAATGCTGAGGCTGCGCTGAGTGTCGGGACGCTCGTTTTAGTTTCCTTGAGCAGCTCAAATCTGGTTATATGCATGTGCGGCGGCCAACAGTAGAGTCAGAGCAGGTCACAAACCAGATAAAACACTTAATTAAGCTTGTACAGGATAAGCTGCCCAAACACTCCTGATTTAATTCATTAAAAAAAAAAAAATTTCTCAAAGCGCCGTCCCATGTGAACCGCCCAAACTCATTTTCTCATTGAAATTGTTCAGTGCTTTCTCAGCAGAGCTGTCTCACAGCATTTGCTCATTTGAATTTTTAGCTTAATGTATTTATAGCAATCAGGGCGTACAGGAAAAGTTAGACTTTGTAAAAGTGGTGCTTGCAACAACAAGGTCATGGGTTCGATTCCCAGAAAATAACTGTTTAAAACTGGTTAGAATGTCAATGTGTGTCTTGAATGCAATGCAAATCTTTGGGTACAATGCAGAAACCTACTTGGATTTCTATTTGCCGTATGCCTCTTTAAAATATTCACGGGACGAGGTTGGTGCTCTTGCGTTGTGATGTACGTATAGCCTGCGTTTGGCCATCTTCCGTGTTTTGTCCAGCGGGCAGGTGATTTGTGGTTCGACCCTCATGAAACCCGTCTCCCTTCTGTTCAGGTGTCCCATCACGAGAGACGAATCTCCCAGATAGAGCAGCTCAACCAGATGCCTCTGTACCCCACCGAGAAGATCATCTGGGATGAGAACATCGTTCCCACTGAGTACTATTCTGGAGAAGGTGTGCATATCACTATACTAATCACACCATATACCTTTGCGTTTAAAGGGCCAGTCACACAGCCGATCACGCACGAATCACGCACAGATTGGGTTTGTGCATGCTTGTGCGTCGAGAAATTGACCAAAGTATTCCACGAACATTCGACGCACGCCCGACGCATGAATCACTGACGGAGCGCGTCCAAACAACGAACAAGCACTTTCAGAATCCACATTGTCAGTGGATGAACGTGATACGTGCGCGGTTCATGAGTGATATGAAGGTGGGGCGTCAGTGGACGGACGTGGACGTGCGCGGTTTCAAACCAGTTCCGACGCATAAGCACTGACGGCCGACGCGTGTCCCGCGCATAGTCACACACACTCGATGCATAAACTACGCACGCCGACTCATGAATAACACACACAGACAGTTGTGTCGTAAAAATTTTGAACCGTTCAAAACTCAAAATCACGCACAAACCGCCTTCGACGCACATCCACTTACAATCACTGACGGTCCACGTTCGTTCCAACGACGAATTACGCATTCGACACACGCTTCGTGCAGAAATGGAAATCTGTGCGTAATTCGTGTGTGATTCTTGCGTTTTCACTGTGTGACTGGCCCTTAAGGAACAGCACAACAAAAACTCTCAACTGACCTGTTTCACGTTATCAATGGAACACAAAAAGAATCATTTTCTAGAATGATCATGTTGTTTCAACAAAGAATTGGAATAGAAACAATTATATTACTAAAACGTTCAATTAAAAACCGCTTTACAAATTGAGTGCTGATTATGTTTTTTTGATTTGTTACATCATTTTTATTTGTATTTTCAGTTAAATTAAAACATTAATTTCGGTTCATCACACTTTTGTGGTGGTTGTGTGTGCATCTGAAGGTTGTCTGGCTCTACCGAAGCTGAACCTGCAGTTTCTGACCCTGCATGACTACCTTTTGAGAAACTTCAACCTCTTCCGACTGGAGTCCACATACGAGATCCGGCAGGATATCGAGGACGTTGTACTACGGATGAAGCCATGGTTTGTTCTCCGAGTGAAACATTTTTAACATCTTAACATGCATCAGAGCGTCACGATGTTTTGAGTGAATGAGATAAAGAATGCGGTTACAGTTGCTTTGCTAATTTGCAGCACCAAAAGAATTTATGTGAATGACAAATACACTTTAAGGGTCATGTGATGGTGTTTTATAAGTTCATTATTTGGTACTAGAATAGGTCAACATGTTTGTTTCACGTATGGCACGTTATTGCAGCTCCTCTGTTCCCAGTGTGTCTGAAACGTGCTGATTTCTACAAACCCCTCCTGAGAATCCAGAGCCATGAGCCTCGGCTTCTAAAGCAACTCTAAACACTCAGTTAATGCCAATGGTTTTACTGAAACGGTTCAAACACGAAGCTGGAACTCTCTTACCTTTCAGATACAGTCTTATAATGTTTTAAAGAGTTAGTTCACTCATCCTCCGTGTATAGGATTTTCTTCTTTCTGCCAAACTCAGTTATATTTAAAAAAAAAATCCTGGATCTTCCCAGCTTTGTAATGCGAGTGATTAGCATTTGAGTATCCGAGCTCCTAAAAGTGCTTCCATCAATACAGAACACTTGGAATGAAGTGAAGGACATATTTATGGTGCTTTCTAATGTGTTTGTGCCTTTTGAGGAGCTTAACAATAACAGAATGGTTTACGCACAATATCAGGTTTGGACCAGCTCATCTGAGCAACACGGTAAAAAATGGTAGTATTTTATAGTAATAGTGTGTATTAGTATTTTAGATATGGTAGCCAATATCGATACTGAGTATCGGCAGTTGATGTACTTGTTCGAGAATGACCTCTGACCCCATATCTGACGTTGCTCCTCTACTCTTATATTGAAATCTTCAGCAGTTTTCTTGAAACCTTCACCTTTAGACTTATAAATTGTGACTGTCGTTTTGTTTTGCTCTATCCTCTCTGCACTTCCTCGTTCATCAGTTCACCCTTAGTTTATTCTACATCATACATTGGGTTGGATGTCGCCCTTCCACCCAAACTCATCATGAGCAGTACAGGTATCTGAAGCCTTGCCTCCTTTCTTTGCGTATGCATTTTGGTGGGAATTTATGCTAATATACCATATTGTGATGTAGACATTCCCGGGAAATAATATCTGGACTTCAATCGATGTGTTTTAGGCAGATCTGGAGCTGTTCTCTGTTAGAATGAATCGCTTGTGGGAAACTATGAGCTTTGTAACTCGGCAGATCTTATGCGTGCACAATCAGATGCATTACACTCTAAAGGAAAACATGAAAAACATCTTATGACACTTTAATGACTCTTCATTTCGTCACATAACAGGGCGCTAAGACTAATATGATAGAAAATACATAATCTAAAATAAATGTCATTATCGTCGAGAGGGTTTGTCAGGGTTTGCCTTCATGCAACAACAAACAGCCGTTATCTTATGCGTGAACAAAAGTTTTTTTAACTAATTTTTATAAATGAGTCACTCAAAGATTCAGCCTTGGACTTTCTCATGAGCCGTTTGACCTGAAGCGAAACATTCAGATCGATTAATGACCGATATTTCATCTAGAGTTCAGTCTTTTGAGGAATGAATGCTGAAAGTCCTGACAGTTATTTTCACCTGGATTAAATTGAATGCAACACAAAGGCAGATGTTTAGCAGAATGTCATGCAGTAAAATGACCATCACTGTCAAACTCGAGATAAAAATCTTGCTCTTGAATTCATGTATGTGTTCAAATGTGGCGTCATGCCAGGTTTGCCGAGAACTCCTGCGGAGATTTTCACTGAATGACCTCCATTTTCTCACGTCAGAAGACTTGATCATTTTTAGAGCTTGACAACCACTGCTCATCATCGTTGACGTCATTGCTGTGTGTGTGCTGACGTTGAGGCTCTGTCACGCAGGCAGTCGGAGTATGGAGGAGTGGTGTTTGGAGGATGGGCTAGAATGGCTCAGACCATAGTGTCCTTTTCTATCGTGGAGGTTGCCAAGCCAAACATCGGGGAGAACTGGCCTGCCCGTGTCCGAGCTGACGTCACCCTTAACCTCAACATCCGAGATCACATCAAAAACGAATGGGAGGGTAAATCTTCTGTCTCTCAAACTGTCCTGTGTTTGATCCCCGTTTCTGTCCACCGCGGGGGTGTTGATGCAGGTTTCTGACACGTGCAAGACGCCATTGATAGATCTGGAGAAATCCTTTGTGGTTTCAATCATAACTGAAGTTTAGTGTATCAAAACATAAAGCAAACAATCAACTTAACTTGAGTACGTGTTGGCATCCACGTATGCTCTTTGCACCAGCGCCCCCTTCCTGTCGGGGGTGTCCTTTCCTTTTAACCTCGCATGCATGCATGCATGTACACGTATACATTTTTTATTTAAGATTTATGAGTTTATTTAGGCAAAGCAACATTTCTCATGTTCATTTAGTGCAGTGGTTCTCAAATAGTGGGGCGTGCGTGACCCTGGGGAACATGCTTTTTTTTTTTTTGCCAGGAAGTAGGTTTTCTTGCACTGAACAAGAGCAGCAGAAATGAAGTTCAGATAACCGTCTCCTCATGCTTTGACGTGTACGATCACATCGGCGTTCATGTGTGTCACGTGATCAACCGCTAAATTCACACGTGTTTTCACGCGATATCTGGCGCTGATCCAAAAAAAGACGCGCTCAGAGCTTGTCGTTTATCACAACAATTCAGTGTTTTCAACCACATAAGGTTTCTTTAGGTTTCAACAAGTTACTATTTTGAATAAAAAAGAAAAAACTAAGTAAATGTGATCTATTATACAGTGCTTTTTGAGGCTGCGGTATGTCACGTGACAAGCATGACGCGTTGCCATGGAAACAATGAGGCGAAAGTTCCAAAATGGGGGGAGGGGGGTGCGCGAAATTTTTACCTCTTCCTAGGGGGGCGTGACAGAAAATAATTGAGAAGCACTGACTTAGTGCAAGTTCAAAGTACTAAAGCTTAATTTAGTAAAGTCTATATACGTAAAAAAAAAAAAATTAGAGCACTCAACAAAATTACTAAAACTCAAATACATAAATTAAGCATATTTATACATGCAGTGGGTGCGGAACGTTTTCAGAACCCCTTAATTTTTTCACTCTTTGTTATATTGCAGCCATTTGCTAAAATCATTTGTCATTTAAATATTTTTTTTCCCTCATTAATGTACACACAGCACCCCATATGGACAGAAAAACACAGAATTGCTGACATTTATGTATATTTATTAAAAACGAAATACTGAAATGTCACATTAAAATCATCGGTTGGTTGTTCCAGGGCTGCGGAAACATGATGTTTGTTTTCTGATCACGGTGCGACCCAACCTGCTGTACGGCACGCGCTTCGACCGCCGGCAGCCGTTTGTGGATCAGGCGGGACTGGTGTATGTGAGGGGCTGCGAGGTGCAGGGCATGCTGGACGACAAGGGCCGCGTCATAGAGGAAGGTAACGCTGTCACTGAGCCTCACCGTGAGCGAGTACAGAATAATGAGCAATGATGTTTTAATGGTAAAAAGACGATCAAGGCGAATTTGATTTCTCATGCTAATGAAAATTCAAAAATGCACATTTTGTTCATTTAGCGGAGGCTTTTATCCAAAGCCACATTCAATCACCTTGGTTTATGGTTTTATGTTCAAACTGATTATTGAATGTGCTGTTCCCTTGACCTTCAGACAGAATGTGTTTTATATGCAGAGATACAGTGATGTGTTGATTTGCCTCAAGGTCCTGATCCGAAGCCCAAACTCAGAGGAGACACCAGGACGTTCCGGGTATGGCTCGACCCAAACCAGTACCAGCAGGACATGACCAACAGCATCCAGAACGGAGCAGAAGACCCCTATGAGACCTTCAATATCATCATGAGACGCAAACCCAAAGAGAACAACTTCAAGGTCAAACGATTCCTCCTATATATTCCTGCGCTCGTCACCAGTGTTGTTAGCATTAACTCAAAGCATACCACTTTCTTTTGTTAGTTTGTTGCCAAAGCAATATTTCTCATTTTAGTTTAAAAGGTTAGTTCATCAAGAAATGAAAGTTGTTATAATTTTCTCATTCTCATGTTTTTCCAAACCCATTAGACTTTCATTTTTTCCAGATTTTTTAATTTTCTGTGAAATCTGAGTGATTTCTGTCTGTCTATTGAAAGTCTATTCTCCCAAAACTCATTGATAAAGAGAGACGTTTAAATGTCGGTTTACATGATGAGCAGATTTGATTTTGGGTTGTATTCACAAATAAACATGCTTCTGTGATCAAGGTTAAATACCCTAATCTTTGTTCAGCGCTGATCAGTGTTTATATGTTCATAAATTAAATCTCTCATATTTCATTTACAGTATCTTCGCTTATGTATTGAAGATTAAATGATGACAGAATTTTCATTTTTGATTGAACTATGAAACTAAAACTGAAAAATATACAAAAGTATTTTTTTGAAACAAACTAATAAATATTTTATCGATATTATTATTATTATTATTATTATTATTATTATTAGTAATAGATATTCCCTTTTATCTAAAATAGTGATTCAATCATTCCCGTTTTGGTTCTGCGTGCAGGCTGTGCTCGAGACCATTCGTAACCTCATGAACACGGAGTGTGTGGTTCCCGACTGGCTTCATGACATCATTCTGGGTTATGGAGACCCTGGAAGTGCCCATTACTCGAAGATGCCGAATCAGATTTCCTCTCTGGACTTCAACGACACGTTCCTGTCCATCGAGCACCTGAAGTCCTGCTTCCCCAATCACGCGGTGAAGGTGACCGAGGAAGATCCTTCTCGACAGGTCCCGCCTTTTAGGTCAGAAATTGGCATTATTGGATAAATGCTGTGCATTTTACAGTTTGTTCTTTTCTCTGACGAAGATACAGTTCCATGCAAATGTTTGCAAAGGATTTTTTTTTATTACTTTTATTCAGCAAGGATGCATTAAATGGATCAAAAGATAAATGAATTTTATAGTTTTTCAAAACATTTTTCAAATATACATTTCATAATTGATCATGTGACACTGAAGACTAGAATAATGATGCTGAAAATTCAACTTTAATCACAGGAATAAATAACACTTTACTATATATTCACATAGAAAACAGCTGTTTTACACTGATATAATATTACACTGTTTTACTGTATTTATCATCTAATAAATTCAGCTTTAATCACAGGAATAAATGACACTTTACTATATATTCACATAGAAAACAGCTGTTTTACACTGATATAATATTACACTGTTTTACTGTATTTATCATCTAATAAATTCAGCTTTAATCACAGGAATAAATGACACTTTACTATATATTCACATAGAAAACAGCTGTTTTACACTGATATAATATTGCACTGTTTTACTGTATTTATCCTCTAATAAATTCAGCTTTAATCACAGGAATAAATGACACGTTACTATATATTCACATAGAAAACAGCTGTTTTACACTGATATAATATTACACTGTTTTACTGTATTTATCATCTAATAAATTCAGCTTTAATCACAGGAATAAATGACACTTTACTATATATTCACATAGAAAACAGCTGTTTTACACTGATATAATATTGCACTGTTTTACTGTATTTATCATCTAATAAATTCAGCTTTAATCACAGGAATAAATGACACTTTACTATATATTCACATAGAAAACAGCTGTTTTACACTGATATAATATTACACTGTTTTACTGTATTTATCATCTAATAAATTCAGCTTTAATCACAGGAATAAATGACACTTTACTATATATTCACATAGAAAACAGCTGTTTTACACTGATATAATATTACACTGTTTTACTGTATTTATCATCTAATAAATTCAGCTTTAATCACAGGAATAAATGACACTTTACTATATATTCACATAGAAAACAGCTGTTTTACACTGATATAATATTGCACTGTTTTACTGTATTTATCCTCTAATAAATTCAGCTTTAATCACAGGAATAAATGACACGTTACTATATATTCACATAGAAAACAGCTGTTTTACACTGATATAATATTACACTGTTTTACTGTATTTATCATCTAATAAATTCAGCTTTAATGACAGGAATAAATGACACTTTACTATATATTCACATAGAAAACAGCTGTTTTACACTGATATAATATTGCACTGTTTTACTGTATTTATCATCTAATAAATTCAGCTTTAATCACAGGAATAAATGACACTTTACTATATATTCACATAGAAAACAGCTGTTTTACACTGATATAATATTGCACTGTTTTACTGTATTTATCCTCTTATAAATTCAGCTTTAATCACAGGAATAAATGACACTTTACTATATATTCACATAGAAAACAGCTGTTTTACACTGATATAATATTACACTGTTTTACTGTATTTATCATCTAATAAATTCAGCTTTAATCACAGGAATAAATGACACTTTACTATATATTCACATAGAAAACAGCTGTTTTACACTGATATAATATTGCACTGTTTTACTGTATTTATCATCTAATAAATTCAGCTTTAATCACAGGAATAAATGACACTTTACTATATATTCACATAGAAAACAGCTGTTTTACACTGATATAATATTGCACTGTTTTACTGTATTTATCCTCTTATAAATTCAGCTTTAATCACAGGAATAAATGACACTTTACTATATATTCACATAGAAAACAGCTGTTTTACACTGATATAATATTACACTGTTTTACTGTATTTATCATCTAATAAATTCAGCTTTAATCACAGGAATAAATGACACGTTACTATATGTTCACATAGAAAACAGCTGTTTTACACTGATATAATATTACACTGTTTTACTGTATTTATCATCTAATAAATTCAGCTTTAATCACAGGAATAAATGACACTTTACTATATATTCACATAGAAAACAGCTGTTTTACACTGATATAATATTGCACTGTTTTACTGTATTTATCCTCTAATAAATTCAGCTTTAATCACAGGAATAAATGTCACTTTACTATATATTCACATAGAAAACAGCTGTTTTACACTGATATAATATCACACTGTTTTACTGTATTTATCATCTAATAAATTCAGCTTTAATCACAGGAATAAATGACACTTTACTATATATTCACATAGAAAACAGCTGTTTTACACTGATATAATATCACACTGTTTTACTGTATTTATCATCTAATAAATTCAGCTTTAATCACAGGAATAAATGACACTTTACTATATTTTCACATAGAAAACAGCTGTTTTACACTGATATAATATCACACTGTTTTACTGTATCATCTAATAAATTCAGCTTTAATCACAGGAATAAATGACACTTTACTGTATATTCACATAGAAAACAGCTGTTTTACACTGATATAATATCACACTGTTTTACTGTATTTATCATCTAATAAATTCAGCTTTAATCACAGGAATAAATGACACTTTACTATATATTCACATAGAAAACAGCTGTTTTACACTGATATAATATTGCACTGTTTTACTGTATTTATCCTCTTATAAATTCAGCTTTAATCACAGGAATAAATGACACTTTACTATATATTCACATAGAAAACAGCTGTTTTACACTGATATAATATTACACTGTTTTACTGTATTTATCATCTAATAAATTCAGCTTTAATCACATGAATAAATGACACGTTACTATATATTCACATAGAAAACAGCTGTTTTACACTGATATAATATTACACTGTTTTACTGTATTTATCATCTAATAAATTCAGCTTTAATCACAGGAATAAATGACACTTTACTATATATTCACATAGAATTAGCTGTTTTACACTGATATAATATTGCACTTTTACTGTATTTATCCTCTAATAAATTCAGCTTTAATCACAGGAATAAATGTCACTTTACTATATATTCACATAGAAAACAGCTGTTTTACACTGATATAATATTACACTGTTTTACTGTATTTATCATCTAATAAATTCAGCTTTAATCACAGGAATAAATGACACGTTACTATATGTTCACATAGAAAACAGCTGTTTTACACTGATATAATATTACACTGTTTTACTGTATTTATCATCTAATAAATTCAGCTTTAATCACAGGAATAAATGACACTTTACTATATATTCACATAGAAAACAGCTGTTTTACACTGATATAATATTGCACTGTTTTACTGTATTTATCCTCTAATAAATTCAGCTTTAATCACAGGAATAAATGTCACTTTACTATATATTCACATAGAAAACAGCTGTTTTACACTGATATAATATCACACTGTTTTACTGTATTTATCATCTAATAAATTCAGCTTTAATCACAGGAATAAATGACACTTTACTATATATTCACATAGAAAACAGCTGTTTTACACTGATATAATATCACACTGTTTTACTGTATTTATCATCTAATAAATTCAGCTTTAATCACAGGAATAAATGACACTTTACTATATTTTCACATAGAAAACAGCTGTTTTACACTGATATAATATCACACTGTTTTACTGTATCATCTAATAAATTCAGCTTTAATCACAGGAATAAATGACACTTTACTATATATTCACATAGAAAACAGCTGTTTTACACTGATATAATATCACACTGTTTTACTGTATTTATCATCTAATAAATTCAGCTTTAATCACAGGAATAAATGACACTTTACTATATATTCACATAGAAAACAGCTGTTTTACACTGATATAATATTGCACTGTTTTACTGTATTTATCCTCTTATAAATTCAGCTTTAATCACAGGAATAAATGACACTTTACTATATATTCACATAGAAAACAGCTGTTTTACACTGATATAATATTACACTGTTTTACTGTATTTATCATCTAATAAATTCAGCTTTAATCACATGAATAAATGACACGTTACTATATATTCACATAGAAAACAGCTGTTTTACACTGATATAATATTACACTGTTTTACTGTATTTATCATCTAATAAATTCAGCTTTAATCACAGGAATAAATGACACTTTACTATATATTCACATAGAATTAGCTGTTTTACACTGATATAATATTGCACTTTTACTGTATTTATCCTCTAATAAATTCAGCTTTAATCACAGGAATAAATGTCACTTTACTATATATTCACATAGAAAACAGCTGTTTTACACTGATATAATATTACACTGTTTTACTGTATTTATCATCTAATAAATTCAGCTTTAATCACAGGAATAAATGTCACTTTACTATATATTCACATAGAAAACAGCTGTTTTACACTGATATAATATCACACTGTTTTACTGTATTTATCATCTAATAAATTCAGCTTTAATCACAGGAATAAATGACACTTTACTATATATTCACATAGAAAACAGCTGTTTTACATTGATATAATATTTATTTTGAATGGTTGTGTATGTGTAGAATTTGTTTTTGAAATTGTATCTTTATTATACCAGAATTCGATTCCCAGTGCAGAATGTGAAGGGTAAGAAGCGTAAAGCAAATGAAGAAGAGACGCAGGATGAGGAGAACCTGACGCTGGTGGTGGAGCCTCATGTGATTCCCAACAGGGGTCCGTATCCCTACAACCAGCCCAAGCGGTACGTGGAGCTTTATCATGAGTGACTCTCTCCAGCTCCTCCTCCAACAACTGGACCGTCTAGATTCATGTTTGTCTGTAGAAAGATTGATGTTTTTGTCCTCTTCCACAGAAACACCATTCAGTTCACACCAACCCAGATTGAAGCCATTCGTGCCGGGATGCAGCCAGGCCTTACTATGGTGAGAAATCACTTACTAGACCTTTTATTTTTATTTTTTTACCTCCTTATGAATTACACTACCAGTCAAAGGTTTGCAATTATTAAAGTTTTTAATAGTGTTGTAATGATTTCTAACTTTCTAATTTCGGTACAAAACTTGAAAAATATTGATATTCGATAGCACCATTTCCACCAACACATGTTTGACCAATGTGCTTTACATAAAACACACAACACTAGCACAGTAAAGATAAAAGTAAACATAAAAATGTTAAAAATATAAGTACAACAACCATTTAAAAGAATAAATAAAAACACAGTGCTTCAACCAGAAATAAAAGCTTTGTCAAACAAATAGGTTTTTAATCTTGACTTAAGTGATCATAGAGGGAGTTAATCTAATAGAAGAGGCCAACTCATTCCAAAGTCTTGCTTAAATACACACTGTAACTACACACACTGCTCCAAACTAATTTTGGCAACACTAAATTCTCAAAGTGACACTGTCACTACCAGCTCGTTCTCAGTCATGACATAATACAAGACCACCAAGTTCACTGAATTCAAACGTTCTTTATTCTAGAATCAAAGTAAATAAAAACCAAAAATCATATTCAAAGATTAGGCAAAAATAAATGATAATAATAACATGGAGGATCAAGCCATTTAACAGAAAGTGTTCCAAAGGTGACTCTTCCTGGGGTCGCTGTATTCCCAGGAACAGGAGTAAAAGGAAGTCAGGTCGTCAGTCTCCTCCTCCCCCTCCTCCTTGGAGAGAGGACAAGCATCCGTCTTTATCCTTGCCGCAATCAGGAGAAGATGAGCTAGCAGGGGGGGGCACGATCCTTCGCACTCTCCAATACAGATCGCCACACACAGGCGTGGAGAGGAAGCACAGGGTCGTAACAGACACCATGTCAGTTTAACTTCAGGGATATCATTCTGTCCAATTAGGAAACAGAAGTGATTTTGAAACAGTTTCTCCTGCTTTGGAGAATGACACTTTACTATATATTCACATAGAAAACAGCTGTTTTACACTGATATAATATTACACTGTTTTACTGTATTTATCATCTAATAAATTCAGCTTTAATCACAGGAATAAATGACACTTTACTATATATTCACATAGAAAACAGCTGTTTTACACTGATATAATATTACACTGTTTTACTGTATTTATCATCTAATAAATTCAGCTTTAATCACAGGAATAAATGACACTTTACTATATATTCACATAGAAAACAGCTGTTTTACACTGATATAATATTACACTGTTTTACTGTATTCATCATCTAATAAATTCAGCTTTAATCACAGGAATAAATGACACTTTACTATATATTCACATAGAAAACAGCTGTTTTACACTGATATAATATTACACTGTTTTACTGTATTTATCATCTAATAAATTCAGCTTTAATCACAGGAATAAATGACACTTTACTGTATATTCACATAGAAAACAGCTGTTTTACACTGATATAATATTACACTGTTTTACTGTATTTATCATCTAATAAATTCAGCTTTAATCACAGGAATAAATGACACTTTACTGTATATTCACATAGAAAACAGCTGTTTTACACTGATATAATATTACACTGTTTTACTGTATTTATCATCTAATAAATTCAGCTTTAATCACAGGAATAAATGACACTTTACTATATATTCACATAGAAAACAGCTGTTTTACATATACAGTGATACCTCGGTTTACGAGCGACTTGGTATACGAGCAAATCGGTGTACGAGCGTTGTATCGGTGTAGGAGAAAAATTTTACCCACACCCACGCGCATGTTTTGTGTGGAAGCTCAGCATGGTCTGCGCATTGTTACAGGAAATATCCTAATGACAGCCTCTCATAACACAGTCACGGGGTTCCAACCCCTTTATCACCCCTTAACTCATTCATTCTCTCAGCGTTGTATGGTTTGGCTGCATCATTCACCACACTGATACTTTTATAAGTGACTTACAGCGGTTTTACCTCCTGTTGTAACATTAATTAATTGTGATCGCTATTGTTCACGTAGTGAAATATACACGTACTGTATATTATTACTATTCATTGTCTAGTTCTGCCTGTGTGTGAGAGAGAGAGAGAGAGAGAGAGAGACACACCTCGTTCTCATATCATCTGCCTATTTAATTCACTTCTCTCCACTCTTCTCTTGTCCCAGTCCTTCGTTCGCGGCTCCAGCGCACATTCATTCATGCGTTTGGCCGCGGCTCCCATGTGTGATACACCTCTGGATTATCACTTTGTTTGTTTTCTACACTATTATAATAAATTCACTCATTTGCACTTGAATCCTTGCTTTCCCCGCTCCCCCCTCTCTCTCCTCCATGCAGGCTGCTCAAACCTGAAGTGCATTACAGTAAATTGTCAAGTATTTTTATAGTTTAATCTTCAATTATTAATTAGTATTTATATGAGATTTTAATGGTTATAATTTTAACTGTAATTAATAGGGTAAAACCAAAAAAATATTTAAAATGGGCATTTATGGTCGTGTGGAACGAATTAATTGATTTTTAGTGCATTCTTATGGGGAAACTTGTTTTGGTGTACGAACATTTTGGTTTACGAGCTCGCTCTTGGAACGAATTAAACTCGTAAACCGAGGTATTACTGTATTTCACAATATTGCTGTTTTTGTTGTCTGATCAAATAAATGCAGCCTTGGTGAGGAGAAAAGATAAAATGTTTCATGTTTATGTTTCAAAAACCCAAGCTTTTGACCGATAGAATTATCCTCCCAGAGAGACATTAGTCTCTGACTGCAGTTACTCTATATCTGTCAGCTGGTTTTGAATGTGTAATGTCTGTCAGTCTCCTGTGTGATTATGTAAATGTAGGGCTTTTAGTCTAAAACCTGCACTTGTGCTGAAGTTTGAGAGGGTCGGCTAGGGTAGAAGAACTCTCAGATTTGACCGGGAACGCTCAATCATCGTCAGCATCACTTTTTAAAGTCTTTCATCAAATCATCTGAATCTTCTTTCCCTCGGCTGTAGGTTGTTGGTCCTCCTGGCACAGGAAAAACAGATGTGGCTGTTCAGATCATCTCCAACCTCTACCACAACTTCCCTGAGCAGAGAACGCTTATCGTCACACACTCCAATCAGGTACAGGACCAACACGGTTAAAGAGGGAATTCGGCTCTCAGTGTTGACCACACTCAAAGCCTAGCGTTGAAATTCAAAATTAGGTTTTCCTAACTCTCAACATCTATGGAAAATTGTACTTCTTAGTTTAAACTACCCAAAATATGTAATTGAAATTAACGTTTTGTTTTCTGTTGTTTATGTATTTCATTCCTGGATATGTGTGTGTTTGTGTTGCTCAGGCTCTGAACCAGCTGTTTGAGAAGATTATGGCGTTAGACATCGATGAGCGTCACCTTCTGCGTATGGGCCACGGAGAAGAAGAACTGGAGACTGAGAAAGATTTCAGCAGGTGCAGATCTCACAATCGCACACACAGACACACACACACACACACACACACACACTCTCCCTTACAGAAACACACTCGTACAAACACACACACACACAAGTTGATTTGGCCAAATCAAGTCTGATTTACTGTACACTTATCGCTTAAGGAATCAGTTTTCATTGATGTTTTTGAACCATTTATTATGAAAATTTTGTTTTCAGAAGTCAGAAGGTCCTTTCCAATCCAAAAGTTTTTTGACTAAAATCCTCTTGACCTCAAGTAACACTCGCATTTGACCTATGACCTGCCTAGTTTCTGAACGATAAAAACAAGTTTATGAAAAGTAATGCTTTGAAGACCCTGAAGAATCCCAGTGTTAGAAGTTAATTTTCAGCTTATGAGCTTTACTGAATGAGAAAAAAAGATAAGAAAATGCCTGTAAGTGTCACAGTGTCACAACATCCACCTCGCACAACATCCACAAAACGCAGAGGATTATACTCAACAAACAGAGAGCATGACTACAAGAGGAATCCTAACGCAAGCAGTTCAGCCGCAGACAACCGATGCGCTGCTGTCCAGTGCAGTGTCCGAACACGACACATGGCCTGTTTGTGCTTCTCTCACCTGACGCTGCACTAATGTTTCATTCCACGTGCTGCACAGACTCCTATATTCCCGAAAATCCATTTCTATTTGTACAAACCTTAACCGTCTGAGCGTTTCTAAATATAGACATGCGTGAAGTGTGAAATGCATTTATGCGGAAAAGTCCCTGTGGGTCCTAATTTTATTTGTTTCTTTAATTTAGTTCTAAAAATAAATTGTCCTAAATATCTTAAATGGTGATAAAAGTCTTAATTGTCAATTTGTGTATGGAAAAGCAAGAATCACGATACAGCCTAATGTGATGACAGACTTGACTTAATAGTCTTAATGTGATGATTTGGATTGACATTTTGCAATTATTGAATACTGCATATTCATTATTGATTTCCTGTTGGTGAATTGACTGCGTACTCTTTGGTTTTTATATTGTAATATGCTGCTGAGAGTTGTAAGAGTGAATGTTTTATCTCCATCTATTTGAATGAGCGTTAGTAAAAACAATTCAAAATAAGAGTCCTGGTGTATTTTAGACTTGTTCATAGTTAAAACTTTTTTCCTTATTATTATTGGTATTTTGGTTGCACAGTAAACAGTATCTGGCATTTAGGTCCGTGCCGTCACTGGAAAATATGATTAAATGTATACATTCTACTAACATTGGCACTGTAATGTTTATTACAGTTATTACTGTATACAGTTTAAATTAAGTAATCATTAAATGTTTGAAGCAGAAATATTTAAAAGCTTAGTGTACTTTTTGTATTCTAATGTTTTATTTAGGAAAAAATTAGTTACTGATACATTTTGCCCATATACATATATATATATATATATATATTGGCAAAATGTGTCTGTAACAAATTTTTTATGTGTCTTTTATTATGTATCTGTAACTAATATATATATATATATATATAATTTTTTTTTTTTTTTTTTTTTTTAATGCAAGCAATTGAACTTATTGGGGAGAAAGTAAGCGTCAAGCTCTGATCTGGAGAGCATGATTTAGTGCTATTGAGTATTAATTTTTAAATGCGCTCTCCTCTGTGTCAGGTATGGAAGAGTAAACTACGTGCTGTCCCGACGTCTCGAGCTCCTGCGAGAGGTGGCGCGTCTGCAGGACAGTCTAGACGTGCCCGGCGACGTTTCCTACACATGTGAGACTGCTGGACACTTCTACCTCTACCAGGTACCCATCGCTCCCCTCTCAACATCATCTGCTTCCTTTGGCCTCTGAAATTAATATTCAGTCTTTTGTGTGAGCGAGGTGATTGACTCTTATTGTGCTGAACATAAATGGGGTATTTAGCTGCATCTCACGTTTCAACCTTGACACGGTTACCACTTTATTTTCTCTGTGTTCTAAAAGAAAAGAAGCAACATTAAAATGACAAACAGAAAGGGAAAAAACCCAGTGCATCGTATAAATCTAAGCTGAATGAAATGAGAGATTAGATTTTCGAAACGAGAGAGAGAGAGAGAGAGACACACAGAATGATCGGGTTTTTAGAATAAGAGAAAACGAGCATTACAATATACTGATGTTAGATTAGTGGTCTTTTAGTGTTTTTATTTTTATGTCCGGTACTGTTATCTAAGAGAGCAGGACAGTTGATATACAGTGAAAATGAATCTCTTCACCATCTATTCAAATATCTCTGGAAAAGCACATTGGGTAGTTTTATTTGTCATAATGCAGGGAAACGTGCCAAACTGAGTTCATTTTCATCATTTTTTTTGCCAGGCTTTCGTACCATAAAACTATGAGCGCATGCAAAAGCAAGAGAGAACCAACAAAATATTAATACGTGTTTGTTATAATTTCGGAGAACTTTTTTTTTATTGCATTTTTTTATTACAGTAAAATTAAACCTGTATCTGTAATTTGCATGTTTTGATCCCGACAACATCCCCTCTAGACATCAGTTTCGGCATATCAGGTTTTTTTTTAAATCTCCATTCCATTTAAACATTTGGTGAAATGAAATTAATTGTAATTTTAAATAATATATACAAAAAAATGTTTGATGGCAGTTTTCTTTTGGCGAGAGATTCCTTAATTACAATTTTAAACTTCAGTATAATTGAGTTTTAACATAATCAAATATCGATTTATACTAATATAAAAACCAAAAACTTTAAAGCTGTTGATTTATATCTTACTAAGATGTGATTTATGTAGTTTATACTCTTTATTATATACAGAAATGGTCCACGATGAACACATTTAGACAGTTTGTGAATCTTGATCTGTTTTCAGACAGTTTAATATAAACTTTGATAAAAGTGCCAGTCAACAGTGGCAGCTGTCAAAGTTGCTAGGCGACAAGAGCAATTCTCCATAGGCTCGCTCCGACCTTTGGCTTGACCTTTAAAGTCAACACAGCCGTGAAGAAGTGTCTCGTTTCATCCACGTCTTGAGGAGCTTGTGGTTCTGAAACTCAAATAGGGTTTATCATGCAAGCATGTGGAAACAGCTCAGCTGTAAACAGGACCTTGACCATAAAGGGATTAATAGTCTTCTTTCAGTAAACAGTTTCCTGTCCATCTATTGTTCATTTCATCAGCATCACCAACAGCTGCTTGAAGACTGTGATGTGGCGGCTGTGGTTTCATCTACATTGCACTGAAGTAGCGCTTCATCTCGCACTCACTACTCCAAACACTGTGCTGAATTGTTTGGTGTTTCCCTCATGTGTGTTGTGTGCTTTCTGACTGCATGTTGATTTGTTGCTCGCCGAGTTTTGAGGTGTAAACTTAATACACACGGCTCATTGAAAAGCGGACGTCTGTGGTCCGCTCGTCCACCAGGAAACTTGCAAGTTCTCGATCACGTGGTTTGGCATTAGAAAGTCTCGCTGTAGCACGTCTTGAGTTATGGACATTACAGTTTATCATCACATCTGTAGTCCTCATGTCTCTGCAGCAGGACTATGGGATGCCCACACAGGCGATTCATTGACTTAAGTCCTGTAAAGCTTATTTTGTTTTTACAAAATTCTTTAAAATACGGTTTCCTGGATAAGGGACGTTTCTGAGTTTATCTCTGTATCGTGAAACACGCATTCCCTGAATCCAAAATGTTCATTAACTTTAGCACTGAATGATTTCAAAGCGCTTTCCGTCATTTTAACAAACAATAACTATTGTATTTCCAGTAAACGCTGCTGTTAGGGATTGGAAGTGAAAAGCAGAGACAATTACATTTTAAAGCATCTGTGTGAGGGGGGGGGGGGAACTCTGGAAAGAGACTTGAGGATTTGGGGAGCAAAACAAAAGATTCTTGCTGCATTTCAGTGAATTATTAATGGGATATGTTGTAAATTAAATCGGGAGAGCAGAAGTCATGAAAATTTAATCAAATCTTAAAACTCACTGATTTTATAATATACATTTTCTATTTGCAGTGTAAGATTGTTCTAGTGCAAAGCTGTAACAATTTAATATGGTGGAAATTGTAGGGGCCTTTGAATATTGTTATGATGGATAAGCGCTGGTGTGACGTGTGAATCTAGGCAGTTTCACACAGGCCTGCTTTCATCCGTGCTGGTCTTATCGCTCTCTGTGGTTCGATCCATCACGCTGCGGTCGGTAGATTCGTATCAGCGCCTCGGGGGATCCGTACGGACCATTAGCTCAGATCACAGCGATTGCAGTAAAACGCACTAATTAAGTGTGGACTGTTTGTCCACTGATGCGTTGTTAATGAGTTCAGCCCATGAAGTCCTCGAGCACTGATCTCATCTGTCTGTCGCTCTCATGTCGCAGGTCATGTCTCGTTGGGAGGAATACATGAGTAAAGTGAAGCCGAAGCCCGGGCGAGAGGTGCCGGTGGAGGACGTGGCGTCACACTTCCCCTTCCACAAGTACTTCTCCAACGCTCCTCAGCCGGTGTTCAAGGGCCAGTCGTACCAAGAGGACATGGACATCGCTGAGGGCTGCTACCGACACATCCGCAAGATCTTCACCCAGCTAGAGGTGCGGCTCCATGCGTTTCTATGTTACGCCATACATAGAGGTGTGAATCTTCACTTGCCATGTGATTCGATTATAAAACGTCCAATTCTTTTATTAGTAATAATTGTTATATTAGAACACAGTAGAACAGAAATGTGGATAAGAATTTAAATGAACAGTGCTTTACTTTTTTACATTTTACATGTATTTATCAGATGCTTTCAAGAATACAGCAAGTGAATCAAATGTGAAAACAATCACTGCATAGTTTAAAGTGTATCAATTATAAATTAATACAGTAGAACCCCGACTTACGGAAATAATCCGTTCCGAGGTTGGCTTCGTAAGTCGATCTTTTCGTAAGTCGGTCAGGCTTTTACATGCAAGTTACCTAATCCGTTCCAAGCCCTACGAAAACACCACATTTAATTTTACATTTAATAAAGCTACAATACACTCACCATACTGTCTTCCCTTTCACTTCAGCAACAATCTTCACATCCATTGCTAGTGATTAGAAAAAAGTTTGTTATCTGGGCACAAAATAATGGTGATGCAGCACGATGAAAACAAAACTTGTATGCAAAAGCGCGGACGAACTTTAGCGTTAGCGTAGCACAGGCGAAATGGGAGAGGAACGCCGCTACACAGCTGGAGCTGATGCTGACCAATAGGAGAGCAGGATGCTGCAGCGAAAGCTAGCGTCTGACCCGGGAGACAGCAAATGGGAGAGCAGGACGATTGGTGCGAGTTTACGGGTCTTAAAGTTTACAGGTCATCTTTAGACCTTGAATAGCAAGGCTGTATCTGTGCAATGCTTTAGCATATTGAGAGTCTTGGTACATGTCATCAAAAACGTAACCTTATAACTTCTGAAAGGTTTGTCCAAAACTGCAGTGCAGCGTGTCGAGTCAAGCGATACCCAATGTTCCCATATTGGCCATTCTGAGTGTCAGCCATTTTGAATTGTCACAAATTGCTGTATTTCATGAACACATTAGCATATCGTTACAAAACCCAGTTACGTGTCTTCCGGACCATGCCGTGAACGTACTCAAAAGGTTTCTGAATATTTATAATGAAATTTCCATAAATGTTAATAGCTTTTTAAATGTTAATAGCCAATTTAAATGAGACCGTTTTTTTAATAGACTTTTTGAGTCATATTGAGAGTAATTATGCCATACTTGGTCAAACTTGTTGTCAGACAATTTTTATTTGAAAACCCACTTTTTTCTTTTATCCTCCTTGACCATTGGTCCAACTCTCACCAAAATTGACTCTGATCATTTTCAGACCTTGCCGGCCAAAATGTATTACGATTTTTGATTAACCGAACCGTTCTCAATTAACAAAGCAACCTGGTGGAAAGCTGATTCTGAGGCCGTACCAAACAGCCTGTCTTGGCTTTCACCAAACTCTGTGCCCTCATCCGTCACACTGACCACACAAAATCTATTTCAACACTACCGCCTATTGGTCAAAAGCCATGAGCAATTTGATCAAATTAAATGTGATTGTATGTGATTTAAAAAAACAAACTATTTTTAATTTGTTTTCCTTAGTCATTTTGACTACAATAATCTAGAGTCATGCAAGCATGGCTGGGAGCGTCAGAAAAACTGCACGTCTCATGAATCCTCTTGTGCTTGACCCTGATAATTGCTGCTCGCAGCTGTTTTTTATGCTGTAATGTTGAATGGTTATAATGGCTGAAATTGAGCAAAAAATCCATATAATAGAGACACCAGTACAGGTATCAGTGATTTTATTCATTTATTTTTAAATCAGTCTAATAGATTTTGACCAAGCATAGTCTGAAAATAAGATGACCCAATTTTGGAGAAGTTTGTGGCGAAATTCAAACTGGCATAAACAATGGGTGTCATTGTGCTCGGACCAGTGAAAAGACCAGGCTAATAACAATAGGCTAAATCAACAAAATGTTCGGAAACACGAAAATGTTCACATTCATTGTTGCAGCTCGTCTCTTCCCAGTCTGTCAGAAACGCTCTGTTTAGTTCCCGTCTCTATGAAGCCCCTCCTCCTGAAAGCACACTGTGCTCTGATTGGTCAAGCTCTTCCAGCGTGTTTGGGAAATGTCACACCACATGTAAAAGGTTTTTAAATGCATAGTTTGCCATGTCTGCTTTGAACAGAATGTGAGGTTTGTTCATCCACGAAGATAAATCCATCAATAATGATTTCCCTCCCCCCATTTAAAGCCCATTATTCTGGGATGCCCCCTTCTTTGATGTAGATTTTTCTCATCCTTTTATCCTTTTGTTCATCTGCTGACAACAGAGACACGTTCCTGTAATAAAGTTGTGCGTCATAGCCACAATAATGCTGTGCACGTGTGTGTGTGTGTGTGTGTGTGTGTGAGCTTCACTGTCCCTCAATCGTCACTGGTGAGGACTCAGGGTTAAAAAAATGGCTTCATCAATATTGAATGCATTTGATGGGTTTAATATTAATGCAGAAGCGCATCAAATATTAATTTCCCAATGGACACAGTCCTGAAAATATGCAGCTGGGTTAACCTCTCTTCACTGCACAGATCTGAGCCACTATTGAACAGAAACAGATACTCAATATCGATGGTGAGAAGAAACTAAAGACGCTGTTTCTAACAAATGACAGGAAGTAGAAAGAAACCGTCTCCTGTGTTGGATTTTCAAACATCAACCTCACCATTTAAAATATTGTGGTGACTTACATTTTTACCCTGATAAAGCTTGCTATATTGTATTGGATATGAACGTTTCTAATATCAATGTGACACATTTCCCGAAAAAACTGTTTTTACAGAGTAAATGTAAGAATAACTTATGTTGTTAATAAGATTTTAAGATGACCGTTTATTGGACTTGCGCAACTTAGATTTACTTGATTATATATACATAATTTCTTAGAAAAATCTTGCTCAGATATGATCATCAGGCTTTTGAGGAAGGTTTATTTGTTCATCTCTCAATCATCATTGAACTGCATTTTAAAACTATAGAGATTTGGTCATAAAAATAAGCCTTTAACACATTATTGGCTTATTACATAGCTTGACGACTGATATTTATATTCAAGTTTCTGCTATACTGATTTAAAGACCGTTATACTGTTACTTATTAAAACCTCAAAATAAAATCATGTTTTTTCCTCAAGTAGTGCTCACTATATCAGACTACAGGAGTCTTGCATCAAATATGATTGTCAACAAAAACACATGTAAACTTCATTTTATATTTTGTCTAAGTCATTTTTTAACTCTAGAATCCTGGCATATAGAGGCTTTTAAACCATGTTTGTGTGGCTTGAGCGCTGCGGTGTTCACATGGGTGTCTTCTGTCCTGCAGGAGTTCAGGGCGTTTGAGCTGTTGCGCAGCGGACTGGACCGATCTAAATACCTGCTGGTGAAAGAGGCCAAGATCATCGCCATGACCTGCACTCACGCCGCCCTCAAACGCCACGACCTGGTGGAGCTGGGCTTCAAGGTATTCACAAACACATCGTCCTTCTGAGACCTTTCTTTTTACATAAACCGGTTTCAAGGCATGTTTGATTTGGTGACACACTGGAATCATAAATGCTGCGTTTGACACAGACACGATCAATAAAAGCATGAACACTCATCAACCGCATGTACATGGAGTTTGGGTTTGTAATTCCAATTTATCTCTAGTTTTAAATCACTATTATTCTAAAATATTTTGGGAAAGACATTTGATATAAAAACGACCTTACGTTTAACAATTTTGCTTGTTTTGCCTGATCTGAAGAGCCAGTCGGAGCTCTCTCCCTCACAGCGGCCCGATTTCCCCCTTTAAAAAAAAAGAAAAACGGATAAACGAAGTCGGCCGATGCTCAGAAACAGCCCATTGGCTTGGTGTGTCCCTGGCTTTAGGCCGGTTTCATTAAGCCAGGATTAGTCTATTAGGTGATTGAAGTAGCTTTTAAATCTTGAGACTAAACATATTTTAAGATCTGTCTGTGCGAGTTGCTTTCAGTGAAAATGTTTTACTCTGAGACTAGCTTAAGCCTCACCTGTGGAACTGGCTGTTAATGTATATGGCACTAAAACTGAGAACTGGTGTTTCTTTAATATGATCAGAATGAACATTTTTGCAAGTCTGCACTTAACACTAATGTCTGCTGCCTAAACACTGATTTGATCTCTCTGTAGTACGATAATATCCTGATGGAGGAGGCAGCTCAAATCCTGGAGATTGAGACCTTCATCCCTCTGCTGCTGCAGGTATGACACACTCTCACTTAAGATATTGTTTCTCTTTATTATTATTATATAATATAACCGAACAGCCATTGTATAAAATAAATTTCTAAATGTTTAGTGTAAAAATGGATGCATCTGTAAACCATTTGTTTGACGGTTTGGTCTCTAAGCCTCTCCTTTCGGGGAGTCTGCTCTGATTGGGCAAATGACTTTGTGTGTTGTGGTTGATTTGTCCGTTTTGCTCTGATTGGTCAGATGACCCAGTCTGTTATGATTGGCTTCCGAAATGAAATGTTGATTTTTCAGCTCTGGTTTTTCCTCAGCGCTTGATGCACAGCAACAATAGCATTGGTTTTTGACTCTTCTCAACATGTCAACAACTCAAATCATACCAGTCAGATGGTATGAACCGAGGAAACAGGTTGTCTGCCTAGGCCAATGAAGACCATAGGCTGGCTTTGTGCAAATCTGTTACTTTTTCACAAAAAGTAGACTGGAATTATTGATGACTTGTTTCAGGCAGTTCAGAATCCCTTCTTACATTTGCATTTCTGCCTTTGGCAGATGCTTTTATCCCAATTACTTATATTTCACTCAAGAAACACATTGACATTCTAATCAGTTCTTGCTTTCCCTGGGAAATGCACTTCTTTCGTCTTGAAGACAATACCTTTGATCTTTGAAAATTTAGAGAGCTTTTATATTTGCAACATGAAAAGTCCAAAAAAGCATAATATGGGCACTTTAACGTTAAAATGAAATTTGTTAAACAACGTTTTCCATGCTTTTGTGTTCGGCAGAACCCGGAGGACGGCTTCAGTCGACTGAAACGCTGGATTATGATTGGTGATCATCATCAGTTGCCTCCTGTCATTAAGAACATGGCCTTTCAGAAATATTCCAACATGGAGCAGTCGCTTTTCACCCGCTTTGTGCGTCTGGGTGTCCCCACCGTAGACCTGGACGCCCAGGGCCGAGCTCGGGCCAGGTCAGTCCACACTTCATTTTTACACTTGCATTTATGCATTTAGCAGACGCTTTTAACCAAAGCAACTTACATTGCATTCAAGAAACACATTGAGTCATTTCTTGCTTTCCCTGGGATCAAACCATGACCTTGGCGTTGTAAGCACCAATGCTCTACTATGTTAAAATGTTAAATCTTGCATTGCCAAGAAACTAAAATGAAATGAGCTGAAGTACTAAAAAAAACCTACAGAAGATTTTTTTAAAGCTAAATATATATATTTTTTAAATCTATCAATTTATTGTTAAAACTAATTGAAAATATAAAACAAAACATGGATAATGTAATATACTGTAGAATATAAATGAAACTAAATAATAGTAGTAATAATAAAAAAATAAGTTGAAAATGTTTGTTCTTGGCAAAAAAAAAATTTATTATTTGAAACTATTTCTTTTTTTCTTATTTCTTATTTGAAACTTTTTCTTTGTTACTTGTAGGATTTTGATTAATTTCTCTCAGCTCATCTGCCATCTTGATCAGAAAATCCCAGAATGCACTGCGACAAGCTCAAATAATACATGTGACCTTTGACCATTTTGTGTTGGAACCCAAAGCCCGTTATCTTAGAAGGCAACATGATGCCGTCTTCCTGTCTGGAGTGCCAGTGCGATGTTCAGTTTGATGGCTTTCAGAGCTACTGTGTCCTCAGATACACTTTTCCATCTGAAGTCTCATCTATTTTGACTCTTTCTCTGGCAGTCTGTGTAACCTGTATAACTGGCGCTATAAGCAGCTGGGGAACCTCCCTCATGTTCAGCTCCAGCCAGAGTTCCAGGCGCCAAACCCCGGATTCACCTACGACTTCCAGCTGGTGAACGTGGAGGACTTCAACGGCGTGGGCGAATCAGAACCCAACCCGTACTTTTATCAGGTGAGACTTCTTCTGACACACACTTCCATCGCAAGAGGCTTTCTTTCTCCGCTGAACCTTCACTAACTCAAAAATCATCGTTCGTTTTATGAAAAACATGTTTTTAATTGCTGTAGAGACACACACACACAAATTATAGTATATAAGGATTCCTGTGATACGAAATAAAATGTGGTTTTAATTATGAGTTCTTCCTTTGAGACAGACGATACAGTAGCGGCATTTGCAGAGGAGGAGGAGGGATAACGTATATAATGTAGATTACGCAAACACAATACGGAAGTGTAGTGTTTCTTTAATCTAATAACCTTAAAGAGTGAAAACAAACCATTTCACAGTTAACAGTGTGAATATTTAGACATTCTAAACAATTGACAGTTTGGGTTTGGAACGAGGAAAATAACAAAATATGTAGATTTAGAGTCATAATGGAATGCATTAAATGGTTTCGATGTGTACCAGATATCAACCGCTGGGTCATAAAAGTGCATGCAGTTAAAGAAACATCCACTTGTGTGTATGTGCAAGTTGAATAAATGACTAAGCATGACTTTCCTGACATGGATTTCATGTTTCACAAATCTGCGAATCCTGGCAGACTTGTGTGGAATCTCATTGTTCCTAAGTGACGACCGTACGGCATGCGGTGTGTGAGTCACATGAGTCTGAGCCCCTCCAATGTTTACTGGGATCCTGGAGGGAATTGTCCTCATTACGGTATCCATGCCAACACACACACACACACACACACAAGCTGCTCTAATGGGCCGTATGAATTGGCCTCTCACAGAGCAATAGGAAAGGCATTGCTTGCGCAGTCGGTGCTTGCAGCCGCTGAAGAAGCGTCTCTTATTAGTAAGTTTGAACCTTATCAGTGTCTTACTGGAGCTGATGCATCTCCGCAGTGGCCTGTTGAAATTCAGGGCTGTTCCTCCTACTAGACACTCCTTTGACTGAAATGCATGTAAATATGATTCAGGACAAATAAAAAACCGTACTGTATTTGCAAACCTTTTTTGATAGTCAAATTGTCAATAGAATTGTTGACACTTTTTCTTTTCTTTCCACCAAACATTACACATCAACTCTAAACCTATGGAGGATATAGAAGACATTGAATATGATGTAAATAAAAATCAAACACTCAGTGAGGGATTGTCTGTTAGCTCACTTATTTTCCCTTCATTGTGATTAAGGAAAACTAAAACCTTTTCAGTATATCAAGGTATGTAATGTGATAGATTTACATGCATGCCATTTAATGCGCATGATTTTTTTGAGCTTTTTTATAATCTGTTTGGTCATTTCAATCTTTTCAAACAAAAAAGGATGTTGCACATAAGACTTTGAGCCACAGTAAATGTGCACATGCTGAACATGCATGTTTTCCGGTGTTAGTTCAAATGTATCTGTTTACTGATCAGCCACCGGACTCGATGTGAAGCCTTAGTTCAGCAGCTCTGTATGCAGTCGGATCCACTCTGATGGTTTATTGCATGTCTTTTAAACAGCAGTGGAATGAGCACAGGCTCTGTTTCCTCATGCTCCAGCCATCTCTAATTGGTTTATGGTGCAACATTGACCCGCTGTCCTGTAAAATCGCTTCTTCCTGCTAAGCAGTAATGCTAACCATGATCAGTCGAGTCTGTTTAATGTTCTTGCTTTCTCTTTTCATTTGTTTTTGTGTGCGTGTGAAATAATGCACAGATCAACTCTAAACCAATAATTACCTGTAAACCATTTACTCTCGCCCTTATGTCAACATGTAAACAAATTAAATAAGAATTCCATTGTAAATATTGTAAACGCTAAAGCTTGTAATACCTGACACATGAATGAATTGACATTTAAAAAGAAAATAAATTAAGATTTTGTCTAGCTCAACAAACTGTCAAAGTTTGTGTTTAGTTGAGTATTATATTTGATACATCAAGCTTTAATTTTGTTTACGGTAAATTTTGACCCAGTCATTAGATCAGGCAACGTTGTTTCAATCTGCTATTATCCAGTTTTGATGATCCAGTTTGAATTGTAGCCTCAGTTTCCAGTTCTCAGCTTACAGGAGAGGCGTCTTCTGCTGTTGTTGCCCATGTGGTTCAAGCTTGGACATGTTGTGTGTTCAGAGATGCTCTGCTGCAGACCTCGGTGGTAATGAGTCATTATTTGAGTTAATGTTGCCTCTTTATCAGATTGAACCAGTCTGGCCCTTCTCCTCTGACCTCTGGCATCAACAAGGCATTCAAATTGTGTGAAAAATCCCAGTAGATCAGCAGTTTCTGAAATACTTCTGAAAGACCAGCCTGTCTGACATCAACTACACCACGTTCAAAGTTACTTGCATCACCTTTCTTGCTCAATCCAATGCTCATTTTGAACTTCCATTGATCGTCTTGACCATGTCAAAGTGTCTAAATGCATTGATTCCTGCCTTATGATTGGCTGAATAGATGTGGTGTACAGGTGTACCTATTAAAGTGGCCAGTGAATGTAGTCTAATATAATGAGAATATGGAGCTCAAACTCGAGGCGGAAACGGCCCAAACTAAGCAAAAATATGATTTGGTACAGATGCTGTGTTTCACATGAACAGATTGTTCATGTGAAACACTGAGATTTTTATAACAGTGTAGTAGATGCTTGCATAAAAATGAAGATAAAAATCAGTCGTCTCACTATATCTGCCAATAAAGTCTTGGTAAGATGATATTTAAATGCTTGGTTTTGTGATGAAATATCTGTACAAACAAATAATGCAATACAATGATGATTGAGAGATGAACAACTAAACCTTCCTCAAAAGCCTGATGTTGAGATTCATATTATATATAATTAAGGAAACCAAAGTTGCTTCAGTCCAGTAAGTGTCAAAAATCGGTGCAGATTTGACAGAAGACGCGTGAAGCTCGAGCTGAAGGAGGATGTTTCTACAATTATGCTACTTTATAAGAAAAGTATCAATCAGAAGACAGTAGTAGATTGTGTGCAACAGTTTTGATCATGTTGATAATTTAGTTTGCGTTTATTGCGTTTCTGATATGATCCAGTAGGCTTTATAAGTTGGTCAGCAGTGACATTATAACTGTGTAGTGAATCCATGTAACCTGTGTGTGTGTGTGTGTGTTTGCAGAATCTGGCAGAGGCCGAGTATTCGGTGGCGCTGTTCATGTACATGCGTTTGCTGGGATATCCTGCTGAACGCATCAGCATACTGACCACCTACAACGGCCAGAAACATCTGATACGAGACGTCATCAACCAGAGGTGTGCCAACAACTCGTTCTTCGGACAGCCCAATAAAGTAAGATCAACTGATATGATGATTTCTTGACTCATGTTTTCCCTTCAGAAGTGTGTGTTTAACCCTCCAGACCATCATTCTGTGTGTCGACTGCAGTGGCAATTGCTGCATTTGATGAATGTGTGTGAACAGCTGGCCTGCTCTCTAAATGACTTTTCTCTGCCCTGTTTTCACTGTTTTCCCTCTTTCACAGTAGTGGACAGGTTCTCTTTAGCTTGTTCTTGAGGGTGATTGGCACACAGACTCAGTAAAGCGTGTCCTGCTGGCTGGTGTTTGGTCGAAGCGTTGCTAACAGTCTGTCAGAATTGTCCAACAGTGCAAATTGATCCCGCAGTGGCTTCTATCAGCCGTTTCATTAGAGACACGAGTGAGTACAGACCAAATGAATAGACGACTGCAGATTGTGCAGACATTTCGTTTATGAGCTTTCAAACTGCAAAACAAGAATCTCATTGCCTTTGGGACACGTCGTGAAGAAAATTCTCCATGGTTCAGTGGAAAACTCAATTTAAAGGGAAGTCGTCATTTATTCACCTGTATGACCGTGGATTCACAAATGGAGAAATTTACAGGCACAAAATGTGCGATTGTTTACGTTAAAAAAAATCAAAAAACCACTACCACAGTTTTACACCACAGTATTTATTACTGTATGTTCTGTTGAGTTGTGTACTTGCAGTTTCACAAATGTTTTGAACATTAAGTCCAGAGAAATTTGCATACTTAACTAGTGTTTGTGTCATTGCGTCATCTGTCAATGACATCGGATCCGCGTCACCCTCCATTTCCGGTAAAAACCGTGGAAACGCCGAAGATGCTTTAATATATTGTGTTTTATTTGAGGGGTGAGCATGTTTGGATACTTTTACTGACAGTTTTATATAGATCACCACGGTTAGTCTTGTCGTTTGAACCTCTTTTCCTTGATTTACCGTGAGTTTGCACACGGCTCACAGACACTAACGCTATTGCCGAGGCTAACAGATCAGAAAGAGCTTTATTTGTAGTAACAGTAATACAGCATTTTCTCCATCATACAATATATTTTAAAATGAACTTCATGCCATTTAAGTGATTTAGATGAGAAAGATTAAATTAAGCCGGATAATAACTATTTTCTTCTGAAGAGCTGATTATAGCTGATTCAACACTGAACTGACTTACAACAGCTCACTTTTGCTAGCAATTTCTGAGTGAATATTGTTTCTACACATTTTTGGTTCAGTCTGCTTCCACTCATTTGTTTATCCCTTTAAGATATGTTTTATAAAGCGGTCTCTCTTGATCAAGTGTGATGCCATGGTGTGTAAAGGGGTGAGCTGGACGCTGTGGGTGCGGATCAGATGGTGAGCATTGAACATGTCTTCAGTACAGAAGTGGGCCACTCTCACTGGAGTGTGCACATCATGTATTGAGCGGGCAGAGCGCACGTGCCCGTGTTCCCTGAAAGAATCGCTGATAAATTTCACATTGGCCACCATCTGCTGAGAGGCAGCGCTCGAGAACAGAATTATTATGAGACACCAGCCTGTTTTACCACTCAGCCACAGGAAATGAAGTGCAGCACTGATATCAGATGTCAGACGTTGTGTTTGGAGTTGACCAGACCCATTTTGTTTTTTTCTCTACATAAATTTGACTTAATTTTCCCTCTTTAGGATACAAGTTCTCTAACTGTCCCACTGCAGAAAAGACGGTTTCAGACCAGAAAGATCTGTTCAACTCTAAAAACTTCCTGATCTCGAACAGAACGAGGGAGTTGAGAAATGTTGAGCAATCTCATAACGTTACATAATGTTACTCTGTCTAAATATGAGCAAGTGAATCAACGGATTAGCTGGAATCACTCCTAAAACTGAAAGAGAAGTGCCAGCGCAAACCCCGGGATGCACAGTGTGTTCTTTAGACACGACACGCAGCCTCATGTCAGTCTGTGGAAGCACACGGCGATTCGCGTCAGGCTCTGGCTCCTGAATGGGAACCGTACTAGTGGAAGAGGGGGATTTGATGTGCGTGAGGGTTTCGATCTGTTTGCACTTCAATGGGTTGAGGTGACTGTCCATAACTTCAGGAAGCTGGTCAAAGAGCCAGTCTTTCCTCCCTGTTTGCACCATACGTTTAGATCGACCTGATCACAAGTGGACGACGCTGAATACAGGTGTAAGCAGGAACGTAGGACATTTTGAGCTTGTTCTCTCACGATGACTTCCATTCGAACGGATGTGGGATGTGTGCTAAACAGATGGGGTTTATACCTTGGATGGAGACCCAAGTTTCGGTTCGAAGAGGAAAAACACACCAAACACGAAGTTCTCTCTCCGTTGCTGATTTCTAACACACACTCTGCGTTCGGCTGGTCTTGCGTCTGTCAAAGCAGAAAGGAAAGCTGATGCTCTCTGTGGGTTTCGTGTTCATATGTAAATGGAGCAAGATTGCTTTGTCCCTTAGATTGAAAATCCCATACATTTACCCACCCATAGACCCTCCTGTCAAAGAAACCAGGACAGAAGTGATTGAAAGTGGACAAAAGAGTTAAACAGCAGGTGTAAACGTGGCCCGAGATGACCTGTTTTTAAACTCTGATGTGTTGTAGGTGACCACGGTGGACAGGTTTCAGGGTCAGCAGAACGATTACATCATCCTCTCGCTGGTCCGCACTAAAGCCGTCGGGCATTTGAGGTGAGAGCACTTCCTCCATTTAATTCATGTTTAAAAATGTAGTTTCAAATATCAATAAACCATTTTAAAAATACAAATAGGACTAATTTAAAACCATTTAATTTGTTAAAATGTAGTCAATATAACAAATCACTTTTTAAATGGACATTTTTAAAAGCATTGTCACGTTTAAGTATTAGCTACACGTAACAATGCAATAACATTTTTCACTTCTCAATGCGACTTTAAAGTTTTAAAGACTTTTGACGAGAAGTAACGAGTTTTTTAAGGTGGTTTTATTTGTAAGTCGTACTCTAGCTCTCTATAGGAGTCGGTCCTAAAATAAGTCTGTAGTCTCAGGTCCAGGCAGGCATTAATATTTAAACAAATAAAAATAAAAACCTGACCTGAGATAAAATTAGACCAGAGTCTGACCTGATGACAATTTCTTCCAAACCCGACTGATCCTGGATTTTTACTTGGCATTGATGTTGTGCACAGCCTGCGAGAAATTCATTATTTACTTATTTGTACTTTATATTATTGCTTGCCTGATGCACACAAATGATTTCTGATTTCGACTTTCAATTGTTAGCAGTGGATTGAAACAAGAAATCCCTAAAGACCTGCAGGTGTAGCAGGAACACCAAACCCTTCCTAGTAATGAAAGTTGTAAGCACTCTGATCTACTGCAGGGTTATTATCGTTAACTAAAATCATAACAATAACCCTTCTATTCTCTTTAAATTAGGGCCGTCAAAATGAACGTGTTAAAAATATATAGCGCAATTAACAATTAAATTAAGTTCTGTTCAGTTAAATACTATATATAAAATATATTTAATTAGTTTAACCAATTTCGGATGTAATAAGGAATTGGCTAATATTGTAATGCATTTTAACTTTGGTTATAATTATTTATGAAAATGTATATAGTGCATTATTGTAATTGAACTTAACGCATTCAATTCTTTTCTTTTTTTTCCCAGTTAAATGTGTTTTGTTATTAATGTGTTGTATTTAACGCAGAATCATTGTTTTTTCCTGTCAGTCTTTGGCTTTGCTGCAGTATATGATCATAATTCAAGTGCTATTAAACCATTCAAGTGCGATAAAACAAAAAAAAAGTAGTGAAATCTTGAGACTGAACAAACTCCTGAAACACAGCAGCGCTTCAGACTCATGCCAGCGAAACAAACTCCGCACTCTCAAACACACAAAAACACAAAATATGCCAAAATTAGTGTCCTCATACACCGCCTTATATGAATTAAAGTCCAAAAAGAACATAAAGAGTAGAGAGAAAACAGGATGTGTTGGGTCATCAGCTGTTAAAGCGACAGCGACCTAATAAACCTGCTGAGTTTATCATTTATGCAGTGAAGATTGTCAAGTGTGGATGACTTCATTCAGTTTCTCTATATTTACTACCTGTCAGATCAAGTATTTAAATGAACCGTCTTTGTTGTTTTACATTTAATTTGACGATAAACTCTGTAATAAAAAAAATATAATAAAACAATTAGGTTCAATTAATCGTGATTAATTACAGAAAAATTTGATTGACAATTGACAGCACTATTTTAAAATAAAAGTGAACTGAAATATAAAATAAATGAGAAAAAACTCATTTCAGCTAGTTGCCAAGGCAACGTCTAATTTTTAGTTTGCTAAATAAAATAAAAGTAATAAATGAAAATTAAGTTATATTGACAAACTAATTAAAGCACTTAAAAACTTTAAATAAAGTTAAAGTGAGAACAAAATGAAAAAATAAAATCTATTTTAACATTTTAAAATGTATCTAAAATAAGTGTATTTAAAATGTAGACATTTATCTAGCAGAGAGTAGTAAGTATGTGATGTTTTCTGTCTTTACTCAGAGACGTGCGGCGTCTGGTGGTGGCCATGTCTCGCGCGAGGCTCGGCCTCTACATCTTTGCGCGAGTGTCTCTCTTCCAGAACTGCTACGAGCTGACGCCAGCCTTCAGCCAGCTGACCGCTCGACCGCTGCAGCTGCACATCCGGCCGCAGGAATACTACAGCTCTGTGAGTGTGCGCGCACCTCACCCGGCCGCTGGTGGAGGTTTTGTTTGGAAAGGGTTTCAAAAATCAACCCATTACAATAGTTAGTGCATTACTTTAGTGCACAATGCACTAGTCCTTTACCTCTTTGTGAAAGCGTTGAACTAAACCAACCAGCTACGACATTTATTTGATGTAAGAAAACAATTATTTTGGTACTTGAACTGTGCTTATGTGAGGGAGTCAATGACTCAATCCATTTTAAAACAATAGGTAAAAATAAAAAACTATTCATTTGAAGCTGGTATTCTGAGTGTAGGGAGCAATTGATTGGGACCTGATTGCTTCAGGGAGTGGGCCAGAAATGCTAAGTCATGCTAGCGAAATGTTAAGTCATATTAGCAACATGCTAAATCATGTAAACAACATGTTAAATAATGTTAGCGACATGTTAAATCATGTTAGCGACATGCAGTCATGCTAGTAAGATGCTAAATAATGTTAGCAACATGTAAATCAACATTGTAGTTGTATGCTTATTCATGTTAGGGACATGTTGATTCATGCACACAAAATGCTAATTTATGTTAGCGACATGTTAGCAGCATATTAATTCATGCTAGCGATATGCTAATTTATGTTAGTGACATGATTGGTGGAATGTTTTTGTAAAGCATCATGGGTAATGTAGTTTTCCATCAGTTGAAATAATGAAGGCTGAGGGCTTCATCAAAAGGTTATAGCACTGATTACTAACTCAGAGCTCACAGCAGGTCTTCAGAAGTAGTTTTCCTTCCAGAGCTCTTGCAGTCTATAGACCCTAACTTCCATATTGAAACAAAGTGTTAAATTCTGCTTCTTTTTTTCCTAAAGAATAAATGCACTGAATGCATTTCAGTTTTGGTTCACGTTCAGCTGCTATGTGATTATGACATGAGTTTGTGAATTAAATTCAGTTTTTATATCATCACATTTATCTCACTAGGTTTGAGTTATGTCAGTTTTCTTTCCATCTCACTGTTTCCCTCAGGGGAAAAGTATGTTGTGTATATGTGGCATATTGTTTCTAATTTCAGCCTTGTGACCCAGCTAAACAGAATTCCTTTTTTTTTCTTGGAAAAATGTGCTGAAGCCTCTCCCCCCCCCCTCTTTATATCCATCTAGACGGAGGAGCGTTCAGCCCATCCCGATCAGGTGGTCAAGGATATGCCAGAGATGGCTAACCTGGTTTACAACATGTACATGCACATGATTCAGAGCACGCAGCAGCACAGACAAGTGAGTACTCTCATGAGTAACGCAGAGCTTTAAAACGGGTCAGACGTGTCCATAAACGGAGCACAAATTGGTGTCCCATGACTTTGTTTTAAGAAATAATGACACATTCTTTAGTACGATATTTGTTATATATGACCATCTATAATATCAAAGTTATAGTTGACTAACTATATGATGGGGCTTATTTCAAAATAAATTGCTCAAATCCATGTTTTAAACCGTAATCGTGCCATTTTTTGGTCACTTAATTGCAAATATTGCAATAGAAAATAAAGCAGCTCCTATAATATTTAGTTTGACCTCTCAAGGTGAACAAACATTTTTGGTAACACCAAAGTCCCTTTTAGAGAAAGTCTGTTCTCTCATTGGCTGTATTTGCAACAGCCTCTGTTTACAGTAAGATTCTAACTACGTAGTGTAGATGCAGTGATGCAATGACTTTCCCAGTCAGCCATTGGCTCTTTTACTTAGAAGGCGGGACTTATTTCGCCATATGAATTGGGAAAAACTGCAACGCACAATAAATAGGAGTGAACTGTCTGTCTATAGTCTTTAGTAATGCTTTATTTTACAACGTCTGTTACACATTACATGTAGTTACTATCGTGATAACCATGTGTTGTGCACCTTAAAATAGTGTAGCCACAACATTTTTTTGAAGGTTAAGCAATGTGACTGTTGAAAAATCAATTAAAATGAATTTGTAACATGAAAATTGCACTGCAGATGGAAAAAAAAGTTCTTTAAAACAAAGAAAAGTTAAACACTTAAAATGTCAACGTCAATTTGTTGTCATTTCAGTTGGCCTGAGAAAGCCAACTTAGTGATATTGTATCTAAACTTATTATTATTATTATTATTCTTCTTACCTAAAATTCTAAAAGCATCTCCTCCTAGAGCTTTAAAGCTACAACCACTAAACTTTGCTCAGACTTCTTTTTGGCATGGATTTGCTGCCATAGTCATTTTCTGTACGCATCTTCTGTATTGTGTTTGCGCTATCCCTTCCTCCTCCGCCACTACTGTATCGTCTGCCTCTAATGTTAAAATTCATAATTAAAACCTGGACGAGCTCGTAACTTCCATAAGAAATAACAGGAATATATATATATTTAATATATACTTAGGAGTGTATAAATGTGTAGAGGGGGAGAAAGAGAGAGATGTAATATGGCCTACTCTGCACTCAAGAGCATAAGTGCTGCTGCAAAGCACCAGTAAAAGTAATGATTATGAATGTCAGAAAACATGGCAAGGAGACATTGTAATTGTTTCATAAACTAGTGTTTTCTGAGTTGGTGTCGCTGCAGATATGGAGGTCACGATGCTGACTCTCATCTCCAGAGAAATGAACTTTTCATACGGATCACACAATCAGAGAGTATTTCCGATTTGGTGTGACGTAATTTCTCTCCGGCTGGTGAACGCCTTGGATTGGTCTTGCTGTGATGTAATAGGTTGGTGTGGCTTGGAGGCTCCGCCTTCATGGAAATAATCTCCGGTTCATTTCTTCTGTTCGGTCAGTCAAGGTCAGACGTGTGTCAAAATATGAACACTGGAGAGCCGCTTTATAGTCGAAATGAAGCTGTGATTCTGATTGAAAGAGACACTTTTCATTGCAGTTTTCTCGCCACTGTCATTTTCATTGTGTGTTTTTGTTATTGGGAGGAAAGTGCGTCGCTCATATTTGTCATGTCAGCAGGATGTTCGCTAACACTAAACGTTTCCCCCCCTAAAATACTGTGTGAATGATCTTCTGCAGCAGCACATCCTGGATCCTCCTCGTCAGGCGCTGAAGTCAGAGACGCCCATGGAGGCCGATGAAGAGAGTCCTGAGGAGCAGCAGACGGCCACTGAGGAAGAGGAGCCGCAGACGAAGATGGAGGAGCGTAAGGATGAGGAAGATCACGCTAAAATGCCCGAGCACCCAGGCAGAGACAGTGACAGCGGAGACAGTGACGAGGACCAGGAGGCCTAGAGTCTTTTTATCATGATTGATCAAATGTTCATTTGCCTTTTGTAACAGGAGTTTTTTTTTTAATAAAATGGAATTAAAACTTCATTCATTTTGCATCCTATTATTCTTTTACCTTACTCCAATAAAAATCTGATTGTGATCCCAGGGGCAGGTTTTCCTTTAGACGCTGACATTGATGTAATATAATAGTTAATATTTAAAATTACATATGAAAACAAAAACATGATGGTAAAATCTAGTTTACTTTTAGATTACATTTTAGTACTTGAAAACTAAATGAAAATGAGCTATTTAGTTTTTTCATTTGTAAAGTTCATTTATTTAGCCTTTTTTGTCTATAATTTTTAGTTTGTAGTATTTCAATTTAAACTTAATCACTAACTCTAAATGAAAACATTTCTTATTTTTGTTTAAAGCTGAGGTACTAAAATTATAAAAAATTAAGCTAAACAACATGAATAAATACACTGTGTATTAAGCTAATACACAAAAAATGAATAGAAAATGACAAAAACAAAACATTTAAGTCTCTGTTTTTATGAACGAGTTTTTTATTTTATTTCTGTTATTTGCAATGCCTCTAGTTCTAGTGGATGTTTTTTAATATGAAAATATTAGAAATAGTTTGTTAAATTTGTCGCTTTTGGTTTACCGGTGTGTGAGACCGGTGACATATATGTATATGTGTGTGTGTGTGTGTGTATGTATATATATATACACACATACACCTCGGTTTACGAGTGACTTGGTATACGAGCAAATCGGTGTGCGCGCAATGTATCAGAGTGCGAGAAATTCTTTCCCTCTCCCACGCGCATTTTTGTGTGGAAAAGTCCTAACGCTCAGCATCATCACGCGCATTTTTACTGGAAATATCCTAATGACAGCTTCTCATAACACAGTCACGCGGTTCCAACCCCTTTATCACCCCTTAACTCATTCATTCTCTCATAGTAGTTTATAGAATAAAACAAAAATGTTAATTTTACCCAAATACATACCTATAAATAGTAAAACCAGAAAAATTGATAGTTTTGCAGTGGTCTCTTAATTTTTTCCAGAGCTGTATATATATACACACACACACGTACGTATATGTGACTTTAGTTTAGATTTTTAGTCCAGTTCATGTCCATTTCAAATAAAGAGTTTTTTTATGGTTGAGCATGAGGTTTTGGCGAGCTCTGTTGCGCCTGTAAAGGCGTATGTGAGCACGGATCACATGAATGTGTGGGTTGTGTAACTGTGAAAGGCGTCTGTCGTCCGCGCCGCTGCTGCTAGTGTGTGTCTCACTGCTGTCTTCATCAGGGTCTCTGGCAACAGGAACTGCTGCTTTGGATGTCCAGGAAACATTAACAGACCTTTCAGGGAAGATTTATTTACGCAACTCAAGAGACACTCCCAGTAAGTTCTTTCATTTTAAAGAGTAGTTTTTGGTCTGTAGAACAACAGGATTTGCTAAGTCAAACTTTTAATGCAAATGTGCATTAAAATGTGTTTTCTGTTCATCAGCTTGAAGAATGTGAACTGTAAATGAGCTAATGAATAGCTGGACATATAAAACAAAAGCACATGAGAAAGCAGAACATGAGACTGATGGTGTCATTTCCTTAAACCAGAGCTTTCACACACTGATCACATCCCTTTTTCTTTTAATGCTATTAATGTTGGTTTATTATATCTTTTTACTGCATAAGTCAAAATCAAAACTTTTACAATTGAATAGCTGTCAATTTCATGTTTCTGTACCAAACCTTTTCTCTTTGAAAAAAGTTATTTATTGGCATCTTTAGCAAACTTTTTTGAAACTTTAACATCCATTGAACATTTTCCGTTCTGCTAAATATTCTTTAAAGTGGGAAAAGGGATTCTTCAAAATGTTCTGTTATCATGTTTTTTTTTTTTTTTTTTGTCATTGCTTTGAAAACCACTTTTTGGATCCTTTACATATTCCCATAATGGTGTTGGTTCAGAGTTACTGTCAGTTAAATATCAAGATTCAAGGAGTGGGGTAAGATGTGCCACTTTTCACCATGTCATTGAGACAAAGAGAAATCAGGTGATGGTGAAACTGATCTAATCTCAAAATTTGCTGCATATTCATCACTTTTTTTAATAATCATTTAATAATCATCTTTCCATCTGAACTGGACAATGTTTCCCATCGTTAGCCAATATGGTCGCATGTTCTATTGAATTCTGTTTGTTCCGACGGATCTCGCGACTATAGTTGCAGTGAATGTTTTATGAGCAGTAAGAGAATAATGATCACGCAGAGCCGAAGCACAACCAAAACAATAAAATACATGCTAGAGGGTCAAAGGTTACGTAGTGTACCTTTAATAATTGACTGTGTATTCCACATGCTCGCCATCAAGGCTTCAGGATATGTCGCTATTCCTCAGGCTTTGCGAGGCTGGCATTTTTCCTTTTTCTTTAAAAGCAGCTGTAAGTTTGGACACAACCTCAAGTTTTTCAGTGAGATTAACGTCACTGTGAGCTTTAGATTCAAATGCAGGAAAGGCTTTCAGATAGACGAGCCGGAGAAGAACTTAAACTAATTAAACTAATGCTATGAAAAACTTTTTTTAAGCTTTGAATTACATTGTTTTTACAAATATTTTACATCAGCTTCCTTTATTTTAACTTGACATACTAAAAGTGCAACTGAAAAATGAAAAAAGGTAGAAATGCTTAACTTAAAACTCTTGTTGGCAGAGGCTATTTACACTAACTCTCCCCACTGACGTCTGATTCAGGCCAGACAGGATGACTAAAGACGCTGGATTGTCAACAGTAGTAATAGTGTAGGGCAGTGGCGTAGCCACGGGGGGCCTGGGTGGGCCTGGGCCCCCTCATTTACATGTCGGGCCCCCTCATTTACATGTCCGGCCCCCTCAGATTTTCAATTGTTTAAAATCGCGACTGTGAAATCGTTGCGCGCTGCACTATAACCAGTCTTGGCTGAGAGGTTAAGGTGATGGACTAGAAATCCTTTGGGGTTTCCCCGCGCAGGTTCGAATCCTGCCGACAACGTTATGCTCAGGCCCCCTCATTTTAAGCTGGGCCCCCTCAAAAATAAAATTCTGGCTACGCCCCTGGTGTAGGGGAAATGCTTGCGGCAAGAAGGTTTGACTTACAGCTCAGATCAGATCAGAAAAGCATTTATTTTCAATAAAAATTAAGAAAATATTCAAAAAGTGGAAAAAAGGTGTCTAGTGTGATTAATAATAGTGTAGGTGAAGGGAGGGCTTTAATGTCCCAATGAGGCGGCATCATTTGAATTAATATAATAATTTATACTCTGTTTTTATTGCATACTGTTTCAAGTACAACAGCACTGAGATGCAATAGTATCTGTCTATTTCGTTTATAAAAACCTGACCCGCCGGCCCCTCCGGCCTTGCCAGACCCTGCCTGGCTCCACCCTGGCCCTCTGACAGGAACCTTAGACTTCCCGAGCCTGCCTGGCTTGTTCCCTCGAGCTGGTCCTTTGCTGGGAACCACGGTCGGCCCGAGCCACCCTGGCTCATCCCACCCGCCCCCCGCACTCTTTTTCATTTTTGTTTTTCCTGACTGTTTATTTTGCTTGTTTTCTTTGTGCTGTTTGCCTGCTTGTCTTCCCTCCCTACATCCCTCCCCTGTTTTCATTGTGGGTTTATTTTGCTACCCTGGTTCTTGGATGATTGTCATATTCTGTGGTGATGTTTCGTTTGGGTTTCTAGTGTTTGGTTGACAGCTCTAACAGTGAGAGCGTGTGGCTTCGTGTCGCGCGCTGTCTTGTCTGCGTGCCTTCATGTTGTTCGTGTCTTGTTATTGTGTAACCCCGCCCGTCTTGTTCCCTTGTTTCCCTTGATTGTTTTCAGCTGTTTTCTGCTGTTACCTTCCTCATGTGTTCCCTATTTAATCCCTGTGTGTTTGCCATCCTGTGTCTCGTCATTGTCATTCCATGTCAGTCTCTTCTGTTCCGTGTGTGTGTGTGTGTGTGTGTGTGTGTGTGTGCGTGTGCGTGTGCGTGTGCGTGTGCGTGTGCGTGTGCGTGTGCGTGTGCGTGTGCGTGTGCGTGTGCGTGTGCGTGTGCGCGCGCGTGCCCGTGTCCGTGCCCGTGTCCGTGCCCGTGTCCGTGTCCGTCCCCTCGTTGCCGAGTCCTTCTCCGTTTCTGTCGGTTAAGTTGTGTTAGTCTAGTTTGTATAAGATATGACTTTCCCCCTCAGGGCAGTTTTGTTTGTGTTTTGTAGTCCTCGCTATTTGAGTCGTGACAGAATCTATTGCCATTTTACTGAAAATGACATTGATTGATAAAAAATATATTTATACTTAAATAGCTGCCGCCATATTACAAATACATTAAAATGACAAAAACAGCAAACTTACTACACTATAAGAAATGAATTGTAGGTCTTGTAGGTCTTGAAGGCGATCATTAAAAACAGGATGTGCATTTCATTAATAAAATTGTCGTTCAGTGTCATTTAGAAAATATTAGGAACATTTTATGAATAAAACCAAGAAATAAATGTTCCTATTTTTTTCAAGGAAACTTAAGCAGGCATGAGGTTGAGTTGAATATTGGGTTTTATTTAGAGACAGTTGTCAGCATGCTTTGCATATGGCTGGAAATGCGGTAGAGATATTAAGTGTCATTTTAGGTGTTTTTGAGTGAAGGGAAAAGCCTGTTAATGTTTAATGATCATTTATGTTTGAAATTTGAAAGTGTTTTTCTACTTGTGCTGTTCTCGCAGCATTCAGTCTTTTAATTGTACAATATAATTCAAAGTCAATACATCACTAAAATCCCTAAACCTAAAATAAGAAAGCACATTTCACTCAAAATATTAAATTCATTGTGTCATTGACTAAATAATTTAGAGGATTTTACATGATTTATTCAGGCAGATTCCATTAAATAAGTCTACAGTAGTCTCAAAATCTGAAACATCATGTGAAATATTGTTACCATAAAACTAAATAGCATGTGTAAAAATGAGTGAAATCAAAATGAAAACCTGAAAATGTATGAACTATACAATGATCTCACTCGCCCCTAATTACTGCCCTCGTTAGCGCTGAAACCCTTTCAGAGAGGTATTAATATTCTGAAGGCAGGATTGTGTTTGCGTTCTAATTAAAAAGCGTGATGAAGCTTATGCAGATCTTTCTCTCTCCACAGCTGAGGATGTCGTGTGGCTCGTGTTTCTGGGCCGTGGTCTGGCTGCTGGTGCTGCTGGTTCTGGGCTGGCCCTTGAGCATCATGCTGGGGGGTCTGTACGGCCTCATCGCCCCGCTCAGCGTCTGCGTCGGCCTGGACCGGCTGGCCGACCTGCTGCTGGAGGGGGCGAACCTGGGCCGGACGTGTGCTCAGAACATGAGGCACGGCAAACCGCTGTGTTGAGACCACGAGCACGACGGGTCAACAAGACCCCTCCGTTTCAGATCTTTTCTTTAATCTGTCCACGTCAATGGTTTTTGATGTCATTTCCTGTGCGGATGCTTCTCTGTGTGACTGTCACTAAAGCTTTAAGGATGTGCCAGGATACACTTTCCTGCTTCCTCTCTGTTTCTGTTGCTCTCAGGATGTTTAAATGTGAAAAATAAAAATGCTTTTTGTTTATTCTGAGTTTAGATGTACTGTAATTGTCTTTTTTTCTTTTTTTAAGTTTCCATGACATACTGACTGTCAACATGTGGGAACAAACAAATATGGTCAATTTCAAGCCAAGAAACTATAGAAACAGGGACATCACTAGGCCGCGGTTTCAGGTTCAGTTCAATGCAATTTACATTTATTTGTATAGCGTTTTCACAGTGCATATCGTTTCATAGCAGCTTTACAGAAAATGCATGTCTGCAATACAAATTAGATAATATAAATCGGTTATCAAAGACAAGTTATGCATTTCAGAAATGTACAAATCACACAAGTAGCTAACAAACTTAATTTACAGTACATTTCTGCATTTGGCAGATACTTTTATCCAAAACAACTTACATTGCATTGCATTAAGAAACACATTTACTTTCTAAAATTAGCACTTGCTTTCCCTGGAAATCGAACACTTGACCTTGGTTGACCTTGGACACTTGACTGTTTGAGCAACAGGAAAGCAAATAACGATAGATAGATAGATAGATAGATAGATAGATCTCACTGAAGTAATTATTACAAACATAATGATTATAATGTATAGATAATGTAGCATGGGTGTATGTTGATTCAGAGTTTGTGTCGCCTGAAGTCCTCGCAGGAGTTGGCGTCGTTTCTTCACAGATGTTGTGTCGTCTGAAGTCTTCGTAAGAGGCTGGATCCAATCTGGTGCTGGCATAGCCTCTCGTCACCTCAGGACGGGCATCCGAGATAAAACAGAAAAGCAAGTGGGAAATAATTAGTGTAGCTGCTGTTCTTAACTTTAAGCAGGGATAGTCATGTGCATTTGATCTGAGGTGTGTTTATGAGAATGCTCTGCTAAAGAGATGTGTCTCTAATCTAGATTTAAACTGGGAGAGTGAGTCTGAAGGAATGAAGGCTATTCCAGAGGTTTTTTCAAATTTGAAAACA